>JAMAKC010000014.1:0-295891 GCA_023628735.1 Trichoderma sp. PF4103
GGGGGGGATGAAGGCAGGGGAGTAGGTGAAGGATTGTGAGATGTAGAATGAGAGGAGAATCTGATTCAGGTTGTGTGAAATTCACGGCCAAATCTCAGTTTTGGTAGTATGTGTTGTTGTTGTTGTTGTTATGCCTTGCCACTTGGCAGCAGTGCGATGAAGCTGGGGGCTAGGATTGCCAGGTGTTGGGGGATGGAGAATGATTCATGAGTATTGCGATGTGAGTGCTGGATCTGAGGCTTGCAATAGACATGAGAGAGGCGATGTATGACCTGAGTGTTAACTCAGGACGTCAAAGGGAACAACAGAGAACATGTAGCACTCCTTTCTTGGGGATGCTCAGGCCTCGAGATGATCCAGCAAGCTCACTGAGCTGTAGGCTCATGAGAAGAAGAATGAGTGGCTCATGAGGAAGTGTGACGAAGAGCGTCGGGAAATGGTTCAAGCGATGCATTGTAAGTCCTCATCAACGATTTTGCAGGAATTCTTTCAGACTTCTGAGAACTCCTCGCTCGTCGAAACACGAGCAAGGTAGAATAGAAAATGGAGGCTCACCTGGCTAATCTCCTGCCGGTATTTATACGTCTTGACCGTACTTGAGTCGGCCATCTTTGCGGCGCCTCAACGTCCCACGACCAAAAAAGTGAATAAAAAAAATAAAAGAAATATCCCCCTCTTTCTGAATGACCAGCGCCTTCAAAGTCTTGTACGTCCACAGCGCGCGCGTCCAACCGGCTTCGTCTCCCTTTGATTGCGACCGAAGCCCCAGCCGTGTAGGGCCCCAAGAAATCTCCCCCCTTCGAAAAGCGCTCCCTAGGATGCCGTTTGATCGAGTAGCCAAGGCGTAAGAGTATACAAGAAGTACAGAAGTCGCTCTCGTAGTATATGGCGTGTCGGCCTCGCAACGTATTGGCGATACAGGAGCCGAAATCCCCAGCGTCCGCTTACAAAGGGGGGACTCGCTGCGACTTCTTCCCCTTCCCAAAAGAAATGAACCGTATATAAGAGAAGCGCGGGAGAAGCGACAGAGCGATAATCACTGCGGGTGATGGTTCGAGCAAAAGATGTGTCCCAAGAAAAGAAAAATGAAGCAAGAGGAGAGATTTGAGCGAGCTGGAAGACAAAGGATGAAGAAGGACGAAGAGTGTTTTTTTAACCGAGCAGGAGACAAAAAGATGGTGAGGCTTGAACGCGACACAGAAGTCGGATGTCGTTAGCAACAAAGTATGCTAAGCGCACCCCCTAAGATCGCGCTGTTGGGCCGCTAGATGCACGCCTTGCTTATCTGGACCTTAGTCACGTGAGGGCTCTTCGATCGTACCTTAGTAGCTGGTACTGAGACACTTGTGTGAGTGACAGTGTCTCACTGACGAGGACATTGAATGTTTGGTTCGCATCCGCGATCTTTACTTCAAGCAGATCATCACGATGCCTGTGAGGGTGCAGATCTGCTTCACTGGCGTTTGGTGGTGTGGCAATCGGAGGGCTCTGGTTGTATGCATGCAAACAATGTGGCTGCAGGCGGTACTAAAAAGCAAACATGGGTCAGGCTCGGGCATCCAGTCATGAGTGAAAGTCGACGGTCCCTGACATATGCACAAGCGATTGATCTCCATTGCAACAGTCCTTATTTCGTGTGTTGCATGCTGTTGGTCTATACAAGGCCCCTCCATCCCTCGAAGCCGTCCCCAGTAAAACTCCAGACAACAGCGTAGTGTCCAGCCAGCAGCTGCCACTCCTCAACCTCGTCGAGTCCTTCAAGGCTGTCAACCCTCTCCTTCTCTTCCTCGTTGACCCATTTGCTCCACAAGCGGTCAATGGTCAGCTGGCGTGTCGTCTCGTAGCCTAACCGCTTCAGGCGAGCTGCTTCATCCCCTTCGTCTCTGCGTCGGTCGAGGCTTGGCATATGAATGTTCCTTGCTGCCAGGTTCGATATCATTGTCTCACTGAAGGGATCTCCCAGATGAATCGGCTCGTAGATGACGACGGCAATGTTGGATATCCTGGAAGAGAAATACGCGAGCACCCCATCAGAGTCTTCTTGGGAGAGGTAGCAGAGGCAGCATTCTGATAAGACGAGGGTAGGAACGTCGGTGCGAAGACCAGGCAGAGTTTCGGTGGCCGCGGGCGACAAGCGGCGAATGTCTAGCCCATGGCAGAAGTACTGGCCATTGGAAGGCTGGCTTGACCAGTCAACGTCGGTGTCTCCTCTTGACCGGTTGGTCAAGATGTTGGCCAAGGGCGGCACTGCTTCGACCGTCTTGAGCTTCTTGGCGCTTGTTACCGGGAAGTCAATCTCGTGGTAGATGAGCTGTGGATGGTCCTGCTGGCTGAAGAGCCGAAAAGGCCGAGTGTCGGTGCCAGCACCTAAGGACACTATCTGCTTCGTGACCCCCTCTCTTTTGTCTTCACCTTGAGCCCCTGTAAGGAATGAGTGCACCAGGGTATCTATGGCTGTTGTGCGTGTGTATGTGCCTACAGCATATGTGAGCCATGTGAGAACATTGGTAAGGAAGAGAGAAATGAAGAGCCAATAGCTTAGCCACCTATCACCTCATGAGATTCAGGAGTGATACGTGGTAGTAGGCATAAGGTAGCCGCCGTTGGGTGAGACACGGACCTCGGTTGATGATGGGAAACCGCCTTGGTGGCGGACCATCCAGAGCAGTTACAAAATACCGCGCATACGGGTCGCTCAGATAGCCCAAGTCGACGGCACTCAGCCTGGATACGGCAGCATCGTTATCCGTTCCCTGGATGATGGAATCGTGAGAAGCCGCAGCTCTGGAACCGGCCTCGGGGCCTCCGCGTCCCCGGCCTCGGCCTCGGCCGCGACCACCTCTGCCCCGGAGAGAGAGGAGATTGGGGATGGACGGCGCTGACATTGCTAGGATCGGGGGGGTTTACCGCATTTCGAGGTGCTCTTGATGGTTAAGATCTGGTGAGGATGCGGGATCAACAAAACAAAACAAAAGGTCTAGATGTAAAGCGATGTTGGGTACCTTACCTCAGATGGGCATCTCAAGGCCACAAGTATCCTGTCGGTCTGAATCCCGGGCAAAGTACAAACCGTTCAAAGACTCGGTGGTTCCGCCCCACCTTCCACGATTTTAAGACGCCGCGGGGCATCTGGCCAGCGCCTGCCGCGTGTTAACCTTCAGGTACCAAAAGCAGGAAGGAGCTACGCACGACATTTCGAAACCACTTCTCTGTGCCTTTTCTCTTCTCTCTTTTCCTTCTTTTCCTCTCTTTTGTTTTCTCATCTGCAAACAACTTCTCCATGTCATCAGTTTCTGACTCTCTGTGACAGCCTTTTACAGATACTACCTATCGTTGCCGAATCATTTCTGCTCGAATCTTGACGAAAATCCACTTATACAGGCAGCGCTTGCTCCGAGGCCCGAAATACGATAGACGCTGACTCGTGACAGCTTCAATTCACGATGCGAACATTCATACAGTTACAAAGCACAAATCGTCAATGAATCGTTGGGCCGATGCAGCAGATGCTGGACAAAGGATGATTCCATGAAACGTCCACGACAACAGCAATGGAACAGCAATGTGCCTCGTCCACACCACATTGATCTGCAATGCACTCCTTATGCAGCAACACGCAAACATCGTCCTGGGCAAGTGACCTGATTCGCGTGCGCGGAAAAGATTCAACCCATCCGCGCTGCTTCGGGAAAAGGCTCTTCAGACTCAGGTCCAGCTTGCTGTCCCAAAGCAGAAGTGGCCGAGAAAGAGCAGCGAAAGCTTTTTGCCGCCTCTGCTATTCGTTTGGGCTGACAAAGGTGCAAACTAGACGGGCTTCCGCCGTGGAGGAGGGCAGTGCTGCCTAGCTGTTTGAGCTGGGGTGGCCCCTTCGCCTCGACAACCCACCGAGAAATCCTGCTCGTGTTTGCCTTATAAGCGTCTCGCCCTCCCCCATCAGATCCGCGCGGCTTGATGTTTCTTTAGCCTCGCTCACTTGTATACCTACTCTTTATCACGACTTTTTCTGCCTTTGCAAACCCAACAAAAGTTGGCCTTCGGCACACGCTTCTTTCATCGCATCTGTTTAGCCCTCGCACATAATCCGAGCGATCCGTCGGATCAATCATCACCATGACTTGGACCGTCTTTCAAGATGGCGACTCTGCCGAGTTCCATATGCCCGCATGGGGCTGGCCTCTCGTGCTACTCAACGCCATCATCCTGCTGCCCGTTTCTCTTCTCGTAAGCCTTCGCTTTCGCTGTGAAGATCGATGCTGTTCTCACTGACACCCACTTCTAGGTCAACTACACCCTGTTCCACATTTACCCTGTCTTCGCCATCATTGAAGATGAGAACCCTCCTGCCTACGAGCCCCTCGCCATGCCCATCAACGGAGATGGTCTTGATGAGGAGGCGACCGCTGGTTCTACCACGAAGCCTACCGATGGTGCTGCCCGGACAGTGACATCCTCCCTTCGCTCCATCAACCGTCTTCTCACCTCGTACGGGGGATTCCGAGCCAACTTCCGAGGCTTCATGTGCGCTCTTACCCAGTCCGTGCTTATCAGCATCGTCGCCTCCATCTTCTCGTGGGGGCCTGTCCGCCCCTTTGCCGAGCTGCTGGCCTCGCTGGTCATGGTTCAGTTTGGAGTTGCCTGGGTTCACATCGTCATCTCGCAGCCCTCTCCTCGGAGGTTTTGGCGCCGCCTGCCTCCTTTCAAGCGCGCCTTTGATGCCACCTGGAAGGCCATTGTGCTCTACTGGGCTGCGACCCAAGTGCACCAGTGGGTTCCCGTCCTGCTTGCTGGGCTCATTGGCTTTGATGCCCCGACCATGGACAACTTGAAGTCGGGCGGTGCCTCGGACGCGATTCGCGACGGCGACATTGCGTATCTGATCAAGGCAACCGTCTATATCCTGCTCAGCACAATGCTGTGGGTCGTCGTCATCATTCCCGCCCGCGTCGTCGTCATCCGCATTCAGGCCTCGCTCCTCCCCGAGGACGAAGACCCCATCATCCCCTTCGACCGATCTTTCACTGGCAAGGTTGAGCCCGCAATTGTCGGCGGGCTTGGCTACGCGACCATCAGCGACGCTTGGTCCACCTTTTCAAAGGCCGCCTGGCGACGGGTGGTGATTCTCTACGCCAAGATTGTGGCCATTTTTGTCGCCGTGTCTATTCTGTCATGGGCCATTCTGCTGCCCACTTGCTTTGCCATTATCAAGGCTGGCACCAAGAGCAACTGATTGCTCGCTCACCAGCAGAAGTATCGGATCCCCGCCAGACGGAGAGATTGTATAAATCTACACCACTTCTTTATAGCATCAATCCTCGTCATAAACAAGATTCTGTTGTTGTATCTCATATATCTTAAAGTCTTAAAGTCTTTAGTCTTTCATGCGTGATGTCTTTATATCATATATGTCCCTCCCCGACCGCGTAACTCCAACAGTAGAAATCCCTCTCCCTGCCCACGGCCCATTTCTCTTGTTTCTCTTGACTCATATCACCTCTTGTCTTTTGTTTGCCCAATCATGGCCTTGTGTGCCGAGGCTCTCTCTCCGCGTTCTCCCCCTCCCTCCTTTTCATTCGAATACACAAACCATCAAAAAGTCGTAAAATCAGAATCCAACAATCATCAGTCGTCGCTTTTGAGCTCGCCACGATGCAAAATTGCGCGCGCGAAACGCACCCATCTCTCCTCCTTCTCCTCACACTCTCCTCCCGTCCTCTGACCTACTTCCAAGTTACAATCTGTTCCTCTCTTTCTTCTTTCCTCCATCTTTTCTTCTTCTTTTCCTTGTCATCTTTCAAAATGCAGACAGCGGAGACGATGAAGCTGTCAGTGCGAAACATATAAAAAGATACAAGGCAAAGGAGGAAACCAAGAACGGATAGAGCCTTAACCAGCAAGTCAGCAGGGCATATGCATGGAAAGCAAGAGGAAACACGATAAGAGAGAAGTAGAAAGAGTAGAGAGAAGAGGACTGTGGGAATAGAAAAGAGGGAGATGGACGAGGGCAGAGCGGGGAGGGTATGGAGGTTCCAAAAAGTGTTGTAAAACCGCGTCTAGTGTACTCAAAACGCCGCCCGAGGAAAGCAAAAGCGCGCAGCAAATCTACGACTTATTGAAGAACCAGCTACCGCGCTTGCTGCTGGTGGGAGTCCCGTCACCGCCTTGGATCGTGGGAGTTGCAGGAGTGTCGCCGCCGCCGCCCCGGAGAGGCTTGGCGATTCGGCTGCCAGCGTTGGTGAAGCTGAAGCCGCCGCCGGCACCGCCCAGGCCGCGGGTGCTGCCAGCTTTGGCAGCCTCAAGGCGCTCCTTAACGGAAGCAAGCTGGACCTCGAACCTAGGGAGAAGGAGTCTAGGTCAGCACCGAGCTTATTTGGTCTCACGTTTGCGTTATGCGTAGTGCCACGTCGACGACAGGTGATACCACGTTATTGAGGTACAGTCATGGGCAGTGAAAATGGGGAGGATAGGGGGGATACATACTTGTGATTGGCGGTAGCCATCTTCTCCTGGCTGTCTTGCAGCAGACTCTCGAGGCTCTGGATGCGCTCGTTTCTCGCAATCAGCTTGCGCTCCGCAATGGCGACCTCCTTCTTCAGAGAGGAATTCTGCTCCACCAGCTGGCGCTGGACCTGGGTGAGCTGCTCCAGGTTGCGCTCCAAGAAGGCCATCTTCTTCTGCTGAGCACGGTTGTTGGACGACCGCAGCACGTTGTTATACTGCTCGCGGGTCTCGTCAAGCGAAATCTCCAGCTCGACGACGCGCTCGCAGCGGTTTTGCAGGTCTCGCATGAGGCTCTTCTTCATCACGTCGAACTCGGCAATCTGCTGCTGGACAGTCTTGCCGTTGGCCATGGCACCGGCGCCGCCGGCCTTGACGCGCTGCTGAAGCTCCTCAATCAGCGTCTTCATCCTCGCGTTCTCCGAGGCCTTCTGGGCCAGGTCGGCCTTGAGCTCCTCGACGAGTTGCACCTCGGACTTCTCGCGCTTGGAGTAGACGGCCTCCAGTCGTGCCTTGACTTCCTCGACGTCGGCCTCGCTCAGGTTGCGGGTCAGCACCTCTTCATACTCTTGCTGCAACGCCTCCAGCCTGGCTTCGAGTTCCTGTCTCCGTCGAGCATCCAAGTCGTTGGACGGCCCGCTGTACATGGACAGCTCGGCCTGCCTCACGATACCCTGTGTCTCGACCATCTTCGCTCGGAGGGCCTTGAACTCGTCTGGCGCAATGTGGTCGCCAATTGTGCTCTGCTCGAGCAGGGCATCGATGTGCTTGATGGTCTCGGCGATGGACCGCTCGTTGTCGCTGAACACGTCGGTTCCAAGCTCGAAGCCGGCCATCATCTTGGCCATCTTCTCGGCCTTCTTCCTCTCCTTCTCGTCGAGAGCTGCGCCCGTCTCCTTGGCGCTCATCTTGGCGTCAAGCAGCTGCTGCTTCATGTCATCCAGTTCGGCAGTGAGCTCTGCGTTGGCTTCCTTGAGGGCATCCATGGTGATTTGGGCCTCCTTGCTCTCAAAGTTTAGCCTCTCCAGCTGCATCTTGAACTCATTAACCTCAGTCGTAAGCCTCTCATTTTCCTTGCCCATCTTGCTGTCGTGCTCTTTCAAGTACGAAAGCTCCTCCTTGGTCTCGCGCAACAGCTTCTCGGCTGCCGAAGCCTGAGATTCCTTTTCCGCAATCTGGTCTTGCAGCTCATTCTCGCGGCGTAGAAACTCTTCCCGCTCGTCCTTCTCTAGCGTTATGCTAGGAGTTCCGGCACGGTCAGAAGCAATGGGAGTCTCTGAACGGGATTCCGTAAGCCTTGAGGGGGTCGAAGGCCGCGGTGCTCTTGCTTCGGCCTTGGCTGCGGCAATCCCATCCGTGACGGGCTGAACCCACTTCTCCTTGGGGACAGATTCTCCAGATCGCCACAACTGCACCTCGCCCTCAAGGTTCGAAATGTAACTCTCGAAGTTGGTGACCTGTCCCTGGACCTTCTTGAGCAGAGCCTTGAGCTCTGCAGGGCTGAGCTCGGCGTTGACCTTCGCCTTGTTCTTGATGGATTTTGCTCTGGTACCGAACCTCAGCGTTCCCAGAGTTTCGGCATCGTTGTAACTGCTAGGCGAGCAGTTGATGATGAGCGTGGTTCGACTGTTACCACCGAGAGACTCTTGCAGGATACGGGTCAACTTGGAGTCTCGGTAAGGGACGTAGTGGGATTTGCCGTCGGTCAGGGCGTTGATGACCATGCCCAAGGCGCTCAAACTCTTGTTGATCTTCTTGGCTTCCTCTAGCGTCTGGCCGCTGGCGCCCGTCTTGCCAACCTTTTCACTGCCGGCCAAATCGACCAAGAACAGCTGACCGCTCTTGGCCGAACCGGACTCGATGTTCTTCTGGGTGATGGTGACGACGAAGATGGAGTGGGATCGCGATGACTCCGCGTTCATGTTGGTGGCAGAGACCATTCGGGCACTTCCTCCCCTCCGCATGACCTCGTACACCTCCTGGACGCTGGAGACGTAGATCTCCAAGAGACCCTTGACGTAGATGCCGCGGTTCTTCTCCTCGTGGATGGGGAGGTTGTCATTCTGCGGAGCCAACAGATCACGAATCTTCTCCATGTAAATCTCCATGTAGCTGACGCGGACCGTGTACTCGATGGTGCTGGGGCTTGACATGATGCTAGCAAAGATCTGCTCGACGATACGCGGAATAACACCCCTCTGCTCGGGATCGTCAATGTTGCTACCCATCATGGTGTAAGATTTACCGGCACCCGTCTGGCCATAGGCAAAGACGGTGCCGTTGTAGCCATTGAGAATGTCGTCGACGGTTGGGCGAATGGAGTAGTCGAAGATGTCTTGTTGTTTACATGACATGTCAAAGATTCGGTCGAACGTGAAGGTGCCTTGGGCCTCTTTGGACTATAAGGAAGAAACACGGCAATGGTCAGCAACAAGCCTCTTGCATAATTCTAGCAGCTCTGCAGCAAGCACGGGAGTGAGTGCGGAGAAAGAGTTCATACATCAAGGGTACAAGTGTCTTCCGAGTTAAAGGTGACGATTGGCTTGCCGCCCGACTCGATTTCGATCCGGTTCTGAGGCCGGAATCGGGCGACGACCTTGATGCTGTTGTTGGACATGGTGGGCAGACGGCGTGCGAATTTCGTTTATGGAAACACGAGAAGCGGACTGTCTGGTTGGGTCTCTGTTGAGACACGATCTCTCTCAAAGGGAGATTCCTCTCTCTTCACCCAAAAGGCGGGCTCTGAGATCTCGCCCTACCAGGAGGAGGGCAAAACAAGAGAGAGAGGGGCAGAAGAGGAGTAACAAAAGGCCAGACAGACGGTCGATCCTAACCGCAGCTGCGAGAAATCAAGAAAGAAGACGAGACCCCGCCGCAGGATCGGTTGCACGGAGAAAGGCGGGAAAGAAAAGGAAACGGAAGAGAAGGAAAAGAAGATCCCAGAAGGAGACGGAGAGTGAGGTTCTAGGGATGCAAAAGGTTGGAACGGCGGTCTGGCAAGGGCTGGCGGGGGAGGGACCCCAAAAAGTTGATTGAATCCAATGTTTTGGAGGTGACAAGCGCGCTAAAAGCAGCCGCCGCGTGGGTTGGTGGGAAGGGCCCTGGAGGCTGGGCGCTAGAGGCCACCGAGAGGGGGAGGGGGGACTGGAGATCAGGCGCCTCTACCCGCTGAAGGAGGAGGTTACAGCGCACTTGACACGCTGGACGTGCGGCGGTGGCCCCCCCCTAAGAACTCCTGACTAGAGGATTGAGCTTGAGCTCGGGCTTCTACTAAACATTAGAGCTCTCTCAACGCTCAGCTAGGTCAGCCACAAAAGGAAGCAGGCAGTTTTGTTGTTGTACGACTGTGATGCAGGTACTGGTAGTGCTTTATAGTACTTTTGCTGCACGATTTGGGCTTGATTTGGGCTCGTCTGTTGTGTTTGGTTTCACTTGTTGAATCTGTTTCGTTCTTCCGCTTATCAAATGGTATTTAGTCCGGGTAGAGGCAAAAATATCCGTCGCCGAGACTCGCCACGCCAGGGGTAGGACTGCAATACTACTGCACTGCACACGTATGCATACGGAGGCGTCTTAGCCATGGCAATGAGCTCAGGAAGGATTTCATGCCATGAGGTGGGTATGTGGCGTCTCTTTGCTCCGGCGGTCTCTGAGAGAAGAATTGCATATCCTCCTCAGCAGAATAAGGTATCTTGAGTACTAGTGCCCGGCACCGAGATACTGCCGGCACCGGCACCCAACTGGGCATGTGAGGGAATGGTACGAATTTAAAGCGAACAGCGGACTGTTTGATCGATTAGTAGCACTCGACATCTCACTGGCCTCACTCAAGGAGTACCTCCCATTAGAACTGAATGGCTCACAGGCATCATTGCTTACAGTACAAATTGTGGGAAGAGCAGGTTGTGATGCCGTGAGTCTCTGATCCAGCGGCAAAGGCGGTGTGTATCACTGGCAGTCAGATCGCAAGGGACCTAGTACCTTAGTAACTTACACAAGGACCACCCACCAAAAGCGGGACCGTGCCTTGCATCATCATCACCACCTATCGAATCAAGCACTTAGCAAAGGCCAACGGGATCAGTAAGGTAATACTGGAGCATCAAAGTCATTCGCACAGCTACTGAATCGCTACCTATCTGCTGTCTGTCGGGGCGGTCCTCTTTCAGTGTGGTGGTGAAACTCAAATCGACGCAGAAATTCCTAGTGTAGGGCAAAGAGAAAAAGAACAGGAAGGGGAAGATAAAAAATATGACATGACTCCCATCCTTGGTATAGCCAGTTCAAACTCGTGCACCAAAACGCCTGCAATGAATCCATTCCGGCCATCTACCGGATCCCATTTTCGTGGACAGGACACCAAGATGTGACCGGCGATGTCCTGATTCCGCCTCAGTATCCTGAACGGAAGGAGTGGCAGCCCCATATGTCATGTCGCCATCAACACCTGTCTTCACCAAATACGCAGTGAACGTGAGTTCTTTTTCTGTTTCAGTCCTCCCAGCTCCTCTCAACGGTCTCCCGGACGCGCTTCGTATACTCCTTCCGGTTGTCCTTGTAGAGGTTCGAGGCTTCCACGTTCGCCGGCGAGCCGGTATTGGGGTCGTTAAGTAGACTGCAGTAGAGAGCGAACGACGTCAGCGAATGCACCGTATCGATAAGGCATTGTCACCCAATGTCAAGACTTCCGTACCTCTGAATGCTGGTTAGAACAGCAGCGACATCATACGTAGGACTCCATCGATTCTGAAGAATGTCCAAGCACAGCTCGCCGGTGGCATAGACGTTGGGGTGGAACATCTGGCTGATGAACTTGACCTGAGGCGGCTTGTTGGGGTATTGCTCTTCGAATTGCATCACGAGTCGAAATGTTCCATCTTCGAACGGCGTATCGGCTGGTCCTATGATGACGGCATTCCTGTGAAGCAACGGTAACGAGATGTGGTCAGCATGCGAAGTCGCTACGGTGGAGGCGAGGCGTGAGGGGCAGAAACCAACCAAGTCATGACATTGTCGGGGATGGGAGACGCTGAGACTCCGGCAGGAGGATCAGTCTGCATGCGCTGGAATATGGGTTAGTGACTAGGAGCAAGAGAAGATGGAAGTTGCGGACAAACCTTGAAGTCGCGCATCAAGCGACGTCGGGCGGCTGTTGACATGGTGATGGTCGAGCAACGGCCTTGTTCGGAATCGTACGAGGACCTGGTCGGGCACGGCAGCAACGTGTAAGGGTCTCAGAAGCTTGTGATTGGGTCGGATATATCGGTTGGCTGAGTATAGGGCAGAGGCTGGATGTAGAAGGAATCGCTGACGAGATATAGGATCAGAAGAGGTCTGTCTTTCGAGTCTTTGAGGGTGGCTGTGATAGAAGTTGAGAGACAAGATCGGAACCTGCTCACGAGCCACAAGAGTGATGGCCGCACTAGCAGCAGCCAAACGGCAGCGTTTGATAGCCAACCGGTACGGGCAAATCGGGGCCGGAGCACAGGCCAATAATGGGGCAAGGGTCGTATAATTAGTCATGGTCATGTGACACCGCACCAGCGTCGCGCAGAGGCGTGGCGGATAAGACATGTGGCGGTCATTGGGTGGAGCGACGCCACATGCTGAACGCGTTTGGGACGATGTCATTTGTCGGCCAGTTTCCCGTCTCAGTCTGTGCCTTAGCCTCGGTATGATGACGTGGGGTTGCGAATTACATACGAAGCATCGTTGTGAAACAGAAAGATGTAAAATAGCTACGGTATGTGATCAATTACAGTGCCGGTCCCAGACTACAATTTACCTACTTATTCATGTAGATATATTAAATACACTGCATTGCTCCCTAAGATCAAGTATGACAGCCCTTCACCGGCTTCCACCTCCCCGCAAAGAGCATCACAGGCCACAATATCGGCTTAAACGGCTCGGCTGAATCTCCCTTCCGCTCCAAGCCGAAGCGTACCGAGACGGCCCAGCAGCTCCTCTCCATTGCGCCTCTCCAGCCGGCAGTTCTGTATAAAACACAATTACAGCCCATTTGTTGCATCTGCTCTCCGCATCTTCTGTTTTGATCCCCATTGATACCCCTGATTGCATTATCTTTCTTTTCTTTCCCTCGCCCTGCTTCCTGTCATAATGCCCGAGGCTCAGCTCAGAACCGCCAGGCGACTCGGCCAGTTGGCCAGCCATATGAGAACGGCTCGCCACTTCTCGACCAGCGCCGCGATGAGGAAAGAGATTCAGGACGCTTACATTCTCAGTGCTGCTAGAACACCCACAGCAAAGGTATGTTTGCTCTAGCCACCACCTGGCCTCACCGCTTTTCCTGCTAACGCTGCTTCTTCTGTCCAGTTCAACGGCTCTTTCACAACTGTTCCCGCTCCCCAGCTCGGCGCCACCGCCATCAAGGCCGCTCTCGAGAGGTCAAAAGTCCCGATCGAAAAGATCTCCGATGTGTACATGGGCAATGTTCTTGGAGGATCCGTAGGTCAGGCTCCGGCCCGCCAGGCCGCCATCTTCGCCGGTCTCCCCACATCCGTTGAGGCCATCACCATCAACAAGGTGTGCGCTTCCGGGCTCAAGGCCGTCGCTTTTGCGGCGCAGAACATCCAGCTGGGCCTAGCCGAGGCCCAGATTGCTGGTGGCATGGAGAGCATGACCCGAGTGCCTTACTATCTACCCCGCGCCAGCGGCCTGCCTGCGTTCGGCAACGTGGCGCTCGAGGACGGGCTGATCAAGGATGGTCTGACCGATGTCTACAACAAGTTCCACATGGGCAACTGCGCCGAGAACACTGCCAAGGTCCACAGCATCACGCGAGAGCAGCAGGATGAATACGCCATCCAGTCCTACAAGAACGCGCAAAAGGCCTGGGCCGAGAAGGCATTCGCCGACGAGATCACACCCGTGACCGTCAAGACCAAGAAGGGCGATATCGTCATCGAGGCGGACGAGGGCTACCTCGATGTCAAGTTCGACAAGGTGCCCACCTTGAAGCCTGCTTTTGTCCGCGACGGAACGGGAACTGTGACCGCTGCCAATGCCTCGACGCTCAACGACGGCGCCAGCGCTCTGGTCTTGGGCAACAAGGCCATCGCACAGGAGTACGGCTCCAGCTCCCGTGTCCTGGCTAGGATCGTCTCGCACGCCGACGCTGCCGTGGACCCCGTCGACTTCCCCGTTGCGCCCGCCAAGGCCATCCCCATTGCCCTCGAGCGTGCCGGGATCACCAAGGACCAGGTCGCCATTTGGGAGATCAACGAGGCCTTTGCAGGCGTTGTCCTGGCTAACAAGAAGATTCTCGGCATCGAGAACGCCCGCGTCAACCCTCTGGGAGGTGGCATCTCTCTCGGCCACGCCTTGGGCAGCTCCGGATCCCGAATCCTCACTACGCTGCTGCACCAGCTGAAGCCTGGTGAGTACGGTGTTGCGGCCATTTGCAACGGCGGAGGTGCTGCCACGGCCATGGTTGTGCAGCGGATCGAGTCTGTGTAAATCACAAGGGGGGTAAGAAACTGAACCGCAGGAAATCGGTCAAAATCATCTTGTATATATAACGAAAGAAGCAATATTCAGCTGCTTTTTAGGAGCTTTGCCATGTATTTAGAGTAACGAAATATGAGATTTTTGAGAACTCTGCGCCTATTATCATGATATTGGCCCATTTTCGGCAATTCGAACAGTCTCCAATGATGTTGCCATATAGTCAAGGATCATCCGGTAACAAGAACAGTCTCTAACTCGATGATGCCACAGAATCAATGAATTCCGCATACCTATGATAAGGAGGGTTTCAACAGTGAAGCATCACGTCGCAGGCCTGATACAAAGCAGGACGCGCCACACAACCACCGCCACACCCAGGCTTACGCCACACCCGTCTTCCAACGCCAGCCTCACTCATCCAACGCGACTTCTCATTCACTTGCATTTTCTCCTGTCTCACTTTCAGTTCTCCTCACAGACTCAATTCGCCGCCAGACGGTGAAGCTTTTTCTTCGTCTTTCTTCTCATTTTCTCCCTTCTTCACTCACTACATACAATGTCTCTCGTCAAGCAGTTCCTCTCCCAGATACATCAGCAAGTCCGCAACCAGCAAGGCGATCTCCTCCGGTCATGGCTCCAAGTAGAACCCGAATCACCAAAGCAGTATCACGACCTGGCCGCTGAGCTGCGCGCCCGATTCAACCGCCAGGACGCCATTGACAAGGTTGTCGAAGATGCCCTTCCTCAACAGGATGATCTTCCCGAGGGCCAGGCAACTTCTTGGCCAGGCCTGTTGGCTTTCTTGAAGGACTACTTGACGTACTGGCGGGATGTCGATTTCACGGACTTGTTGGGGGCACACCAGCTTCTCAGCGGGCTTGTCAAGTGAGTTCCTTTTGTCGGACGTCGAGACACAGCGGAAGATGTAGTCAGCAACCGTCTGCAACCTGGGTCGACGATTCAACAAGCCATCTCTCGCAATTCCCGTGTTAAGACGTCGCGTTATTAGCTCTTGTTCAACTGCATTCGCCCATCCCACCTACGGCTCCATGCTCCTCCAGGTCAGCATGTCGCTATCCGAGACTCTGGCCCGCCTCACCATGAACCTCAACCGCCGGCCCGACCTGACCCGGCGGCTGCGCGTCGTCGACGACGACAACCGCAAGTCTGTTGCCGAATCCTCGGCCGAGATCATCCAGAAGATCTTCACCACGTGCCTGACCGACCGGACGGGCACCCGGACGAGCAAGCCGGAGGGGAAGCGGGTTGGCGTATACATGTTTGCCAACCTCGTGCTGAAACTTCTCTTTGCAGTGTGTCTCCTTGCTTCACCCGCGGTCCTGTTTTTTGTTCACTTGGAAGCAGGATCTCGTCCAGCTTGCACCACGACCATGCCGCTGATGACAACTTCACTCTCATCTCATAGTGCCGAAGGACTCAACTTGCGAAGATGATATTCGTCAACATCGAGTCTATATCGCCTCCGCTCTCACTTTATCCCGCCGCCCAGCGCGTCACCTTCCTCTACTACCTCGGCCGCTTCAACTTCTCCAACCACCACTATAACCGCGCGGCCCTCTGTCTCCAAGAGGCATACCTGCAGACGCCTCCTCAACTCGTCTCTCATCGCAGCAACATCCTCACCTACCTCATCCCTTCAAACCTTCTCCTCGGAAAGTTCCCCTCGGATACACTCCTATCGCGGCCCGAGGCTCAGTCACTGAAATCAATCTTCCTTCCCATGTGCATGGCCATCCGCTCCGGCAACTTCATCCAGTTCCAGTCCCACCTCGCCGCACACGAGACGTGGCTCTTCGAAAAGGGCCTCCTCCTGTCGCTCTCCAACCGCCTCCGGCCACTCCTCTGGAGGAGCCTCGCCCGCAAGACCTTCCTCCTCACATACGTGCCCCCGCAGGACGCCTCCTCCCGCAAAGCGGCAACGCTCGACCTCTCCCACCTCCTCACCGTGGCCACCTACATCCAGCGCCGCCTCGAAGGCTGGCTGCCCGGCACTCCGACCGGCCTCCACCATCGGCCGTCGTCGCAGGCCAACCCCCTCCTCATGCAGGCCCTCCGGAACAACGCCCAGCCCTCTGCCGAGACGACGCTCGCCCCTCCCCCGGGCGGGCCCCGGAAGCTCCGCCCCAACGAGGGGCTCATATGGGGTAACGCGCTGGTGAGCTACGAAGACGTCGAGATGACCGTCGCCACCCTCGTCCAGCAGGGCTTCATGCATGGCTTCATCGCCCACAGCCAGGGCCGCTTCGCCATCATCGGAGCAAAGGCAAAGGGCAGCCCCGTGCTGGCAGGCTGGCCGAACGTCTGGCAGACGATCAGGGAGCGGAGGCACGAAGACGACTTTGATATCGACCAGGTTCCCGGCTGGGTGACCTTGTGAGACAGAAAGAATGACAGAAATGTTTAGCGAGGGGGAAAAGCTTGGGGGGGTACATACAATAGCACGCATGATATTGGTTAATTACGGCGGCAAAGGCAGCATTGGATAGGTAGATGAGGGCAAACACCCAGACATCCTGGCGGCAAAAACAAGGTAGTTTTGGACTACCGCCGCTAATAACTCCATGGCACGGCATTCGTCTGCAACAAGGAAAAGCGAATTGACTGCTCCGTTGAAGAAGAAACGAAATGAAGGCCCCCCCCTGATTCACCAAATATCGCTAACAGCGGTAACACGCAAGTTTGAGAATCTGGAATATATAAACAGACAGGCCTTACATCTCTCTTGGAGATTTACTTTCAAGGACGTAGAATTCACAAGTCGCGCTACTTTTGTCCTTTTTCACATTTATCCTCACCTCTCTCATTCTCTCTTGACTCATTAATTTGTTGTTTTATTTCTTGTCGATCAATGCAGTATATGCTAAGAATCCGCGTCCCATCTTCAGTACAAGGTCGATGAACACCAGATCAGGCGAGCATCAGATCAGACAAAGCAAAAGATGAAAAATCAGCACAGGCAGCCACTGCAAAGGATAAACCGTTCCATTCCCACCCCCCCTTATTGGACATACATCGTAAGTAAGAAGTCTGCTATAGTAAAAAGTTGTAAATCAAGGAGAATGTCGCTCGCTCTTTTCCCTCCCGCTCCCTCCCCTTTGTTTTTATGTCTTGAGTCCCGACTCGCTCTTTTTTCCTGGAAAGCTTTCTCTTACCGCTGAAGAGGGGTATCGACGACAAAGAAAGGCAAGAAGATCAAACAAATAAAAAAAAAAAAAAGTATAAGACAAACAGATAATAAATATCATAATGGATGAAAGGAATGCCATCCGTATTCTGGCATCATGGCAACCCAAGAAGAAGAAGAAGAAAGAACAGGAGAAGAAAAGGCAGAGGGGATGCTAAAGCCGATAGGGCGTCCCGTGTCCAGGACGCCCACCAACTCCAGAAACCTCCAAAGACAATGAAACACCATCGCCGCCGACACGGCATATTGGCTGATATGTAAAGCATATAATAAGCGTTATGTAGATAGAAATAGAGCCATATACAGATACGGCAGCATAAAACATCGGGTCGAAGAAAAAGTGTGCGACGAGGCTGGGGGAGGGAGAGGGCAGGGTTAACCGGCCCGGGTAGGTATGCGAAGCGGAAAAAGAGCGACCGAAAGTGACAGAGAACCGCGTCAAGTGTATAAAGTCTAGAGCAGCATATGAACAAAGAATATGTAAGCTGCAGCTGACAAAAGGCGACATAGACACTGAAGTAGACGTGAGACTACAAGCTCTGCCAGAGATACAATCAACAAGGCCGCTCGCCATTATCGTCATCATTTTCAAAGGAAACAAGCCGCAGCGACAAAGGCAACAATAAGGCCGGCAAAGGCGGTGCTGCCTTGCTGACGACCGGCCTCACCCTTCTTTGTGGTTGTAGTGACGGGAGCAGACTCGGCCTGAGTGGCAGAGGGCCCTGAGGGTGCTGCGGTTGTCTGGTGAGGAGACGTGCCGTTCTCGTGGAACATGCCGGGGTTGACAGATGGGCGCACGCGAGCCGTTGACGAAGCCTTGCCGCCGGTGGTGGAGTGGGCAGCCTTGCTCGTGGCCGTGGTCGACGCGGCGGTCGTCTCGGCGGCTGTTGACTGGGCAGCTGTGGTGGTTGACTCGGCAGCAGCAGTGGTCGACGCGACTTCGGTCGTAGAAGCAGCGGCCGTGGTGGACACCTCGGTAGATGATGGCGCGGCCGTGGTCGACGTAGCCTTCTCGGCCTGGGCAGCAAAGCCACCAGCCTTGAGTCCGTGAGCGGTAGAGCTGGGTGCTGCGGACGAGGAAGATCCAGAGTCGGAGTCGGAGTCGGAGCCGGAGCCGCCAGAGCTGCCATCGACATTGTAGGCAACAATGTTAGCAACACCGCCCTTGGGAACCGTGACAACGCAGAAGGCAGCATTGCCAGCACCAACCGCCGACTCCTTGCTGTCGACGCTACCGTCAGAGTTGGGCGAGATCTCGCAGGGCAATCCATTGCAGCCACCGTCGGGGCACTCGATTTTCACACCAAAAGTGGGCAAGGTGTTCTTCAGGGCTGAATCCTGCCAGATAGGGTTCCAGCCAAGCTTGACAAACGTGTTGCCATCGCCATCGGTGTTGGCGCCAGCAACATAGGGGCTCCAGTTGCCGACGGGCTTAGATGAGACACCCCAGACACAATCGGCGACGGAGCTTCCAGGAGGGTTGATGTAGTAGCTACACAGACTTGGTCAGCAGTGTTAGTGACGGGGTGAGTTGCTGGGTGCCTCTTACTGAGCTGCCGTTTCACACCAGTAGCTTGTGTCCGGAACAGCAATCGTGGCCTGGTCTTCGACCAGAGTCGGGATAAGCATTGCCTCATTGCCAGGCAGCACTGTCTGGCACCACGACATTGGTTCACCGCAGTTGTTGACAGCTACGACAGCGCCGGTGCCTTCAACACAGTAGGGCTTGTTAGGAAAGGGCTTGTGCACCTCGCCATCCTCATCGCAGTACAATCCTCCGTCCTAGAATTGTTAGCCGATGAAACTTGAAGGGGGAGCGTGCGCGTCTATGATCTTTCCCCATATCTGCACCAGTCACTTACCATGGAGGCCGGGTAGGAATATGTAGAGTCAGGATTCCATTGAGCCATCACCATGCCGGGCTTGCAGGCAATTGGGCAGTAGTGGCCCGGCTTACAAGGCTGATCAGGGCTCATAGCCCAACCAGCATTCTCAGCATCGGGCGTGACAGCAACCAGGTTGGGATCGTCGGTCGGGAACGCGCATGTTCCTCGCTTGACAATCGAGTTGGGGCTCTCGACTGTGTGTGAGCGCAGGTGAGTGTGCTTCTTGTTGGGAAGCTGGTGAAACCTCTTGTGCGACGAGGCGACTGTGCCGGCGGGCAGAGAGAGAAGCACAACCGCCGACGCGACGGCGGCCTGGACGTCTGTAACCTTCATGGCGTGGCGTGAAAACGAGAGTGTGAGTCGTATTAGTGGTATTTGCGATAGAGAGAGAGCGAGTGAGGTTGCTCGGCGAGGACGAGTGCAACGCTCGTGTTTCGAGACTCCAACAAACAGAACAAAGTGAGGGTCGTGTCACGGCGGACAAGCAACCAAGGAGCGACAGGAGCGACGAAAACGTTCGTCTATACAACACGGACACGACACGAAAAGCACAGCGCAAAACGGGAAAAGAAAGGGAAGAGAGAGAGACGGCGGTGACGGTCGAGGTTCTATGAAAAGAGTGAGATGGACCCGCGGGCGAGCAGGGCGACTATGGGCTAGTAAAGGAAGGGATTGACTGAAGTTAGTTCAAGAGGCTACTCTCGCAAGGGACGAGGTCCGAATGCTTGCTGCAACACTGCACCGCACGCTCATGGCTGGTAATAATGCCTCGACCGCTCTGCTGAAGACGGGCTGTGATGCTTGCCTCGCTCTGTGGAGCTCATGGGATGAGCGCGTTGAAATTGGACAAACGGGGGCCAATCAGAAGTCGGCTTTCTTCCCCCCTGGGAAACCGTTGTCCAATCCAGCCACTCAAGCAGGGCCAAAGGAAATTAAGGCCCTCCTAGTCTGAGAGACGCATCGAAGACCGCATTGACTGCAAAGAGACCGTATCCCAGATCCACCTCGACAGCCAGACCGAGGGCTCTCGTCAGTGGTCGTACAGTAGACGAGGCGGCTCAAAGCCAGAGGAGCCAACTGGTCGGTTGTACGGTGGTGGTAATCGCCAACGGTACAAGTACGGAGCAAGCCCTCGATGCGGTCGTAGTGGCAGCAGTGGTGGCATCAATCTCGAATTCTTGTTTGTTGGCGCCGCGGCGTTTTCCAAGAGCAACGGGAGAAGTACATCGGTGACCCCTGGATATCAACAGGTTTGCCCGTCTGTCGCACCACAAGGGGGCCGTTGCAAGAATCCTACCGGCTGTGGACGAGGTGCGAGTATTCGGACATAGTGCTCCTAGAAGCACATCACCGCTTTGAAATTGAAACTTCGAGAGCAATGAGAAGAAGAAATTGATCGACGACGCCAAAAACGAGATTTGGCGGAACGCTCCGAATCGCTGCGTCTTGCTGATCCCCTAATTGACTTCACCGTTATAGCACAGCTGAGGCTGAGGTGTCACCCCGCGATCAATAATAGACTTGCAATTAGCATAGAGGGGTTCAACGGTCGCCTTGCCACACCATCCCATATAAGCCACCCGTCGCTTGGCCCTGAGCACTGTTGGTGATTCTCGCCAAACTAGCATCTTGCGACACTCGAAGCCTGATGAGACAGGTCTGGCTCCTCAGCATCTGCCTCATTGCCGTTGCCATCGAAGATGTGGCGGTCGAGCTGTTCTCCCTGGAAACGAGGCTAGTTGGGATCAGACATGGGGGACCCCTTTTTTTCCGCACGGGGGTGCAGGGAGAGAAATTTTGCGTAACCGACATGCTCCACTCAACACGAGCATGAACGCCCACGAGCTTGTCATCCACCAGCTGAACCAAAGGTCTCTGTTCCTGCATCGAGTACGGAGAAGGCCAGGCATGAAGAGGCTAGGCTCAATTCAACCTTGAGCAAGCGTGTCTGCCTGGCGCCAACCCCGGCGAAGACGTCTGTGCTTCTGCACACAACAAGGAGTATCTGTTGGGCATGGTGGTATTTGCTCGTGCTGCTGCCAGCAGAACCTGGCGAATTCTGCAAAAGAACTGCCGTCTTACCTCCATTTTCTCCATCCCAGTGTCGTCCGCCTTATGCCCTGTGCTCCGTCAAAATCTTCAAATCTCGGCCGCCCATCGTCGCGAGATCATGAGCCCCGCCAGCGCCGCCGCTGATGACTATTTTCAGACAAGAACAGTGATGATATGTGATATCTTCTCTTGTCTCCCATATCTGCGTAGCCTCCTCTCAACCGAGAAAACTGGAAAACTGGCATCATGCGAAATTTCATCTGATCTTGCCCCGCGAGTAATCAAAGTGCTTGTCGCCTTGGCAGTGAGGTGATCCGTCAACTCGAGGATAGATCTCGTGAACCGATTTCCCGATCCGTGGCGAAGACGACCAAATCTGACTCGCATCCTGCACTCTTTCCCTGCCTTTTCATACCACAGGTAGGCAATATTCTCTCTGTGAGCTGTGCTTCGGTGACCTTCCACGATACCATGCATGCGCAACTCCAGAGTCTTGGACCAACAAGGCGGTACCATGTCATCCGATAGCACAACTGATCAAGTGCATCGGGATTGTGTCAGCACAAAGCGATGATTGCCGTCACGCTTCCCGCGATGGCGTGCTTGCTTCGAGTGCCTTCAGACATCCTTCTCCCGATGGCCAACCACTCTTGCAAACGAGTCGAATGACATTGTCATGGAATGGCGACCTGCAGTTTTACTTCGTAGATGCTCATCATAGTTCAGCATCTCCTTGTAAGGAACCTTTGCAATGATCTCGACCATCCGAGCAGTGGACTTTTTGCCTCTCAGGGAAGTGATTGAGTCATAAGGATCAGGTGGCGCATAAATCTTGGAGACATCAATCAGCTCCTCGCTGGCGGACTCTGCAGAACGATCGTTGACCTCGAGAACGTGGCCGCCTGCACCGGCTGTTATGTCGTGTTGGACTGTTCCGGCGGCTGCCTCGGGGCAGACGATGTGCGTCAACATGATGGGCTCTAAAATACCAATCTGGCTCTTGTCGAACGCCTCCCGAAGAGCAGCCTGGACCGCGGTCTTGGCCGCACCACTGAAATGGCCACCCGTCGGTGTTTCCAGCGCGTCGCGAGACGTGTCGAGTGTAATGTGGACATGGCAACCGTGAATGGGCGACGCACGGCGAGGCCCTCTCGCCAACCCAGCTATGGCTCCATTGAACAGCTGTTGACGCGCCTCATCGGCATCAACCAGCACGGCGCTGGCTTCGTCGTGCATGGGAATGTCAATCTGAACAATATTTCCATCCTTCTCAAGACCCGCTTCTACCAAACGGTCATGTTCCTCTTCCTCTATCGGCTTGAGGGTGACCGTGCAGGTCACCTTGCCAGATTTGCCAGCCACTGGGCGGTCGAACACCGCATGTTGAGGAGAAGTCTCAGCAGTGACACACTCCTTGTAGTCAACTTCGATAGGGCCAAACTCAGCATCTATCTTGTGCTTCTGACGCATGTTGTAAAGAGATACATCCAGGTGAAGCTTTCCCATGCCCTGGATCGTGAACTGGTCGGTCTTTGGGTTTCTGCTCCACCGAAGGCTTGGATCTTCTCGCGAAGCACTCTCCAGGGCGGCCTCTAACTGCTGGGCTGCGACATTGCCATATGGATCAACTTGCAGGAAGGCGACTGGGGGTGGGATTTCCGGAGGCCTTATTTGTATATGCCGCAAATGCTCGAGAACTGCTTTGCCGCTTGCCATGGTAATCAGTGTATCCCCAGTACGTGCCTTCTTGAGTCCTCTCAAAGCCCCAATCTGGCCAACCGAAAGCTCCTGAATGTCTTCGGTCTTGGATGCTGATATCTGCAGAATTCCCATTGGTCGTTCCTGGATAAGCATATGGGTGTTGAAGCTCGGCGCATTGCGAGTCAAGGTGCCATGATAGACTCTCACGAAGCTGATGACGCCCTCTTTTGGATGGTCAAATACTTTGAAAACAGACGCCACCGAGGTGACGTTTGGATCAACAGCCTTTTTGCCTTTACCTTTGAGAGCCTCGCGAAGCTCACTCTTGGTACTCCCGACCCTGACCTCCACGTCAGGCCGTTCGGCTGGATTGGGAAGGTAGTCGGCAATGGCATCCATGAGCGGCTCAACTCCAATGTGACGAAAGCTTGAGCCCGCGAATACTGGTATGACACGGCCATCACCACTTTGTATGCTTCTCCTGATGGCCTGCTTTAGTATGGAGGCAGGAATGTTTTCATTCTCAGCCAAGAACTCGTCCATCACAGCCTCGTCAAAGTCCGCCAGGCCCTCAATCAAGCGTTGGCGCGCCACTTGCATCTCCGTCAATAACGACTGGTTTGAGGTCGACAGTAACTCTTTGAGTTCAGCCGGCTCGTACCGAGTTTTTTGCCTTTCGCTCTTCCATCGGTACCCTACACCATCAATAACGTCGATGACGCCCACAAAGTCCTCTTTCTCCCACCAGGGAATTTGACAGACCAATGGCCATCCTTTGAGTCGAGAGCCGATTTCCAAGACGGATTTTCGGAAAGATGCACCTTCGCGGTCCAACTTGTTGCAGTAAACGATCCGCGGGACCTTGAACTCCTGGGCAGAGGCCCAGACTCGCTCTGTGTGTGCTTCCACGCCCTTGACAGAGTCGATAATGCAGACAGCTCCATCGAGAATTGGCAGGCATCTGTCGACCTCAAATCTGAAATCCTGGTGACCGGGAGTATCTATGAGATTGATGGTTTTTTGTGATGTTCCAGGCGGGCAATCTTGTGGTAGTGGCCAGTGGAATGTGATGGCCGCCGACTGGATGGTGATTCCGCGTTCCCGCTCGAGCTCCAGGAAGTCGGTAACGGTATTGCCAGAGTCCACATCTAAGGCTGTCAGCTGGGCTGTTCTGGGGGTGATTGAAGGTATGTTTGCTGCAGACCTCCTACTCGTTGCGTCACACCGCTGTAGTAAAGCATGCGCTCAGTTGTTGTTGTTTTGCCCTACACGACGGGTAAGCATCAAGGTCAGGGTGACTGAGGCACATGCAGGTGCAGAATCTTACAGCGTCAACGTGGGCAATGATACCGATGTTGCGAGTATTTTCAAGCAATGAGCTCATGTGTCTCTTGCCACTGGCATTGCCGTACAGAAGCCTCTTGGGAGGGAACAAATCCGTCACGGCCCTGTTGACCGACCTCGTGAGGCAGCCGCATTGTCTCCTCACTGAGGCTCGGCGAAGGAGAGCCACAGCAATCATGGCGAGTCGATCTGGAGGCGACGGCCTGCGCGAGATGGCAATAATGGCAGCTTCAACGCAAGATCATCAGAACAGTGCCTTCGGCTCTCAATTGTGAGGGACCGAGCAAAATCCCAGATGTTTCGAACGGCACAATCTAGGTTTGGGAGAGCGTGAAGCTCAGCTTGGAATGTTGTCAGTGATACCTGAGGTATCGAGCAGTTCTTTCCTTCTTGGCGGGGCCTGGAGCTCTAAAGATATGCCATTAACCCGAAATATGTCTATATCCAGTATCACGCCTCAATGAGCTTCGTCTAATGAACTGTCAATCACTTAGAGCAGCTTTATTAGTCGCCAAGGAAATCGAAGGGTAAAGAAAGTTTTTGTGTATCTCATTGTTGAAGTGCCTCAGGAGCGACAGATTCTCGATTGTGGGCGGCACCTATGGAGAACTGGGTATGAGAAGCACCAGGTCTAGGTTAAGTCTCATTGAGCCTCGAGCGGCGCGCCTCACGCGGTCATGGATTGAACACAGTTGGAACTGGAAAGGGAGCATCTAGAATCTCTATCCAACTGCAAGCTACATACTCATACTGTTGGATGCTTCATTATATACTCAACTACGTTGGAGGATGCCGGGCTGATGAAGTCGTTCCCTTGCTCCATTCAATGTTATATAATAGTGAAACTTCAGAATGACACGCCTAGAGGTAGTTCGCATGAGGCATGTTCTTCTCAAGAGGTTGAACCGTAAACCGCATCATTCACTCTCGAATAATTGAGCAATGATATGCTTTTATGCACCGATTGAGAATAAGAAGTCATGTTGATAGCGGGCTTGCTGCCCGTCATTTGCTTGTCGGTTGTCATCACATAATACTGTGCACGTTGCAAAGTAAAGTGCAGCCTACGCACTAGAGTGTTCTGACGTTACAGTTGAGCCTTCGACTAAACTTAACCTACCTTACCAAAACCATACCTGCACGAGAAATCTCAAACAGCCATGGCAAGAAAATTGCCCTGGAAACGAGAAAAGGGAGAGTCAGAGCCATCGCCGAACCGCAGCGCGAGAGTCTCAGCAGCTCAACGCCCTGCGTCGCCTGCTACGAGACCAGCGGCGCAACCCGAGCGTCGGCATGTCGTGCGAACGCCTGTGTCGCGCAGGCACGTTCAACGCGTTTTGGATTCCGGTATTAATGAGTGCGATTCTGCGTTTCAGGACGCTGCAAATTTGCAAGATTTAATGACTGACGAATGCTATTCAAGATCCTATACGAAGTCCGTCTACTTCACCTCCACCGGAGAGGCCTCGTGAAGAGTACATACCCACCATCTGAGATGCTGATGTTGATAAAGACGCCCATTACAACATGCAACTCTCTCTCCCCTATTCTAAACTAACATTTCTGATCTTTCTCAGATTTATGATCCCAGGGGCATCAAACGATGACAAATACAGAATGGTCGAAGACGAGTTTCTGCACGTCGCCCAGCGCTTCACGGCGCATCTCCACCGCGCAGAATACGACCGTCTCAAGGCCCTCGCCAAGGCGCAAAACGCAGACACCATTCGCGAGATTGAGCGCCCAATCGTGCCAGATACGGTGCCGACTGCCAGGGCACGACAACGAAGTGAGTCCCGCCAGCGGGCTCTGAAGCAGCGCAAGGCGCTGGCAGCGGATGGCCGCGGTGAGAAAGATGGCAAAGCCAAAGAGGATGGGGCAAAGTCGCCGTTGGCGTCGACGGGCTTGCGAGGCTTGATGGAGGCGCCGAGGGGGGAGGGTAGGACCATCATGCCTGCTGTGAGCGCTTCGTCTGCTTCGTCTCGGACGAGAGCGGCCGCGGGATATGCAAGCAAGTCATTGCCACAGCAAGACTCTCGAAGCCGAGAGCCGTCGCCATCACTGCCACCGTTGCCGTCCTCCGTAAAGAGGATCAAAGTCGAAGCACCCGGCGATTCGCGCTCAACCTCTGCGCCAAGAAGAAGCCCGTCACGGCATCATCCTCGCGGTTCAAACTCAGATGCGCAGGCCGAGTCTTCACCCGCCTCCAAAGGACCGGGGGAACAGCCGCGAGCAGAGCGCAAGATTCCCGGCCAACACTCCAGTACCCACGCTCTGGACGACGACGACGACGACGACGACGATCCTTTTGGCTTGCACGAGCGTAGGATGGGCAGAAAGAAATCCAGAGAGCAGTTCAACCGGTCGGGCGCCAAACGAGACATTAAGGGTGAATCGAACACCGTCGACCTCACCTCCATCCCATCATTCTTATAGACGTCTCCTCAGAGCTCGACCACATGCATGAGAATAGAGATCGTTGAGACCTATCACGGTAAATGATCTGATGCTTCAGGGCAAATGTGCGCTTCTACTGGCGGCCAAACATGACGTCGTTAAATTCATTGATGTGAGTTATCATGAACTCCTCTACCACTAATCCTCCATCGTGAGCTCATCAAAGTCATCTAGCAGCTCATCCATATTCACTCCAGGAACACCTTCGTCTACGTCGTCCTCCGTCTCAGCTATGCTCATCTCCTCCTCATTTGTCTGCTTGGGGTTCTTGTACAGCGCCAAAGCCGCACGGAGTTCCTCATCTTCCTCGACGTCACGCAAGAACATCTCGTACTCCTTATCCATACGCTCCTGGTCTGCCTTCTTTGGCAGAAGGTCGCCCTCGTCCTTGTTCATGCGCTTGAGCTTCCAGTTACGACGACGGTTTCTCCTGCGGTTGGGGTAGTGTTTCTTCACCAGCACCACGTCCGGAACGGTTGACGAATATGTGTTGGACTCTTCTATGGCATCGAATTCCGGGTTGTTGAAGTTGGTGCCGCTCAGCATGTAACCCATTGCTGAATCACCCGGCTGCAGCAGGTTTCCGAGATGTGTACGGGTGAAATACGTCTTGTCGTTGACACCAAGGTCTGAAGCACGAGCAACGGTTGCCTCGGCCAGCACCCACTTACCCTTCCGAGTAGGAGTGGGCTCAATGTCCATGACGATGAACTCGACCAACTCCATCGCGTCGGCGAGGGCTGTGAAGGGGGCGCGCCAGTAGATGGACGAGCTGACTTCGGCCGTTTGGAGAGTCTGGGGGTCCATGAGATAGACTGCTGTGCCAATCTTGTGGCAGAGAACCAGGGGGGAGATGTTGCCACTCTGTTTCGCAAGCTTTATCGGCAGCGCAACCAGGTCATCTCTGCATACAGGGACGAGTTCGGCAGAGAAGGTGAATTTGTATGATTTCTTCGAGGTGTGGGTATCCATGGAGATCAGTTCTTGTGAGGACTTGACTTTGACGGGAACAACCGAGTTGAGGAAGTCGACAAACTTCTCAGCCTGGTTTCGCACGGAGAAGAAGAAGTCGATGCCGTCCTTGGCTTCCTTGATGTTGAGCGTCTCTCTGTGGGCGCCGTGTTTCAGGACGAGCTGCTCCAAGAAGTGGAACGTCCTCTTGTGCAGGACCTTTTGTCGGACTTGGACGCAGGCCCTCCAGTGGTTAGGGGTGAAACTCTTTGCGCACTCGGGGCACTGCTGATGCGCCACGACATAGACAACCTCGAAGCTCTGCTGCAGCAGGACACCCTGCTGGACGGAGTCTTGGACGGTCAACTTGACTTTTACTCTCCGGGAGTGAGGCTCGGTCCAGATGAAGCTCGCATCGACAATTCGCACTTTATTCAGGCCCCTCAACTTCTTGAGGCAGAGCGCTAGGAGTTCGCGGGATTCGGGCATGGCGGAGATCCAACTTGAGGGTGGCAACAGCCATCTCTCGCAGTCTCTGCATTGCTGAATGGTGGCCTCTCGCTGGATACCCTGTGAGATGTCGTTGGTCAACTTGATGCAGTCGTAGCAGGCGGCGCCCGTGGCTGTCGTCCCGTCGATCGGAGCACCGCAGTTGTGGCAGAGAATTCTGTGGAGGAAAAGTCTCAGCATTCTGATCTTCACCGGATATCATGGAGGGGCTGTCGCAAGAAGAACGACGAAGCGAACATGTCCGCCGGCAGACAAGCCGCAGGAAATAGCAGAAAGAGACTTACGTTGCTGCCGTGTGCATCTGCTGCGACACAGGCGCAATGGAAATGGCATCATCCAGGTCCATAGACATCTTGTTTGATGAGGCCGATGGGCGAAGGGGTATGTGTTTTGGTATGGAAATGGATTTCCCAGCCGGGGTCGCCTCTGCAGCAATATGGACGAAGAAAGTTCGAAAAATATTTTGCCCCGCTGCTTGATAAGCGACCTGGCTGGGCTTATCGCTGGCAATTTTGCCTGCAACGCTAGTGGATGAGTCAGTCGCGTGGGCATTTCTACATCAACTGAAGAGGTTAAACGGAAGAGAAAAGGCAATTTCGGACATCAGCATCGCTCATGTGTTTGAAATTCGAAAGACATCTCGGCTGGACCACTACTTATTATGCTTGGCCTTGAACCATCCGTAAACTTCTATATATACATAAAACAGACGCAGGAAGCGAGACATGAGCATGAAAATCCTGAATGAATCCGACTGCTAAAAGATCTTGCTCAGCACTCTGTTCACCCGCTCCGGTTCCGCAGTGGCATCTTCGGCCTTGGTGATCTTGGGTATCTGTTTGAAGGTCCGCACGGCCCCCTTGGGCTTCTCGCTCTCCGCCTCTTCGCTCGCCTTTCTCTTCTTCGCCTTCGCCTTCGATTCCATACCATCCAGCATCTTGGCCCTCTCGACGTTGCGGACGAAGAGCTTGTTCTCCCGTGTCGTCTTGCTGATTTCGGCCCTCATGCGACTTGATCTCTCGGCATCCTCGGCGGCAATCTGCTCCGTCAAGTTGTGCCATTTGAAGCCCTTGAGATAGAGCAGATTCCAGATATCATCGTGGTAGTAGCTCCCCTTCTTGCCACCGATTGGCCGCGCGTTCAGTAGCTCGCACACAGCCTTTGCGTCCTTTTTCTTGACAAACTCCACCCAGCCCTCGGTAAACGTCTTCTTCTTGTTGCCGCCTCCTTTGACACGCCGCGCCCGTGCGATTGGGTCCTCGGGGGCGAGGAATATTCTGTTGATGGTTCCATATGGGGAGAGGAGAGAGCGCAGCTTGTTCGGCTTCATGAATGGCGGCACGCGTGAGATGTATACGACGCCGGATTTTCGGATTGCTTCGTCTGTCGCGACGAGATTCTTCTTCGTCAACGGTCGGGCCACGCCGGGCAAGTCTTTGGCCCTCAGCTTTTCTGCCTTTTTCTTGCCGCCGTCTTCGTCGCCCTTTGCGGAGTCTCCGCCTTCTTTTGTCTGTTTTGAGGTTTCCTTCTCTCCATCGCTGCCGTCGTGTTCCTCTTCGCTTAGTTCAGCGTCGTTGTCCTCATCGTCGCTGCTAATCTTTCGTCGCTTGGGGCCGCGTCCACCCTTCTTCACCTCGTCATCTGAATCGTATGTGTTGAGGCGCTCATCTTCGCTGTCGGACACATCCAGGAAATCGGTCGCCTTCGTGCTAGCCATTGTGTGTTGATCTTTGTAGAAGACCTGCTGCAAAGTTGGTGCTGTAGGCGCAACTCGGCTCAGAGCTCAGCAAATGGCAGCAACGTGGAAAAAAGTTCCTTATCGATAAAGTATCGCATATTGCATTTATCGAGGTGCAACCATTCAAGCGGGTCAGTCTACTATAACGACGGGCTGAGCGAACCGGGGCGGATATAAAGCCAAAAAGCCATGCCGCGGGAGCATGGTTAAACCACTCAGGTGGGAAAGATCCGCTAGTTTTGAGCCTCTTGCAGGACGCCATTTGTACATTTCTTTCAATCCCGTTCCAACAAGGCTTCACTCATCGAATACCCCATTTGACACGCCGAGGCCATTCTTCATTGGCGCAACCTCTCTTACGTACAACTACCGGGTAGCTTCCCCAGGACGGCTCGTAGGCAATTATCCAGTGATACATCTTCCCCGTACTGAAATGGATACGGCGGGGCAACGATATCGGTGACGTGGGGCAAAATCATGAACGGGCAAGAGCGGCCTTGAGGCCGGTATCACGCTTCCCCTCTCCCTCTCCTCTCCTTTCAGGTTTCACATCTTCCACTACCTACCCATTCACAGATCCTCATTATTCGAACCCTCGATATTTTGTTCCATAAACAAGTTCCCGGGCAGATTGAGAAAGACGCAAAAGATGTCTGTCGAGGTGATCCAAACCGTCTCCCCAAACACCAACGAGGTGGTCATCACTCGCAATGGCGCCTCGGCTGCGGATCTGGAGCTGCTGCCCAAGGTCGCCACCGAAGCTTTTCTGGAATTCCGCAAAACGACGCTCAAGGAGAGGCAAGACATTGTCCGCAAGTTCCTCGACGCATTGGACAAGCACAAGGATGACCTCGCCCTGGAACTGACCACTCAGATGGGCCGGCCCATCGCTTATACGGCGAAAGAAGTCACAACGGCCATTAAGAGGGCGGAGTATCTCCTGAAACTCAGCAACGAGGTCTTACAGGATGTCGAGGGTGAAGCCGAGAAAGGATTCAAGCGTTTCATTCGGAGAGCACCCGTCGGCCCTGTTCTCATCATCTTTGCCTGGAATGTAAGCACAACCACTATCCCGTGCCAGCCACTGCTACACGCGCTATTTCTCTCGCTCTCACTCTCACTCTCTCAACTTCCTCTTATTAACCCATTGTTGTCTCAAAGTACCCCTATCTGATCCTCGTCAATGCATTGATTCCAGCAATCCTGGCCGGAAACAGTGTGATTTTGAAACCATCGCCGCAGACGCCAACTGTTGTAGAGCAAGTGGCCCAGCTCTTCTCCGAGGCCGGCCTGCCCAACGGCGTTCTGCAATATTTCCACTGCGGATCTCCTAGTCTCATGGAGACTATTGTTCGCGACCCCAGGGTTTCGCTGATCTGTTTCACGGGATCCGTTGCTGGCGGCCTTGCCGTGCAACAAGCTGCCGCAGACAGAATCGTCAGCGTGACCCTCGAGCTGGGCGGCAAGGATCCCGCATACATCAGAGACGATGTAGACATCGACTGGGCCGCCGAAGAGATTGTCGATGGCGCCATCTTCAATTCTGGCCAAAGCTGCTGCTCCATTGAACGGGTCTATGTACATGAAAAGGTGCACGACGACTTCGTCGCGGCCGTTCAGAAGGTGCTCAAGGGATACAAGCTGGGAGACCCCTTCGACAAGTCGACCCATATTGGACCAGTCGTTTCAAAGCGCTCCAAGGAAACAATAGAGTCGCACATCCAGGACGCCTTGGAAAAGGGAGCCAAGGATGTCACGCCGGAAAACGAAAGCTTCCAAAACCCTCCACCCAAGGGCAACTTTGTGAAACCCACCCTATTGACGGGTGTGGATCACACAATGACGGTCATGACGGAAGAGACATTTGGGCCTGTGATTCCCGTGATGAAGGTAAAGGGCGACAACGAGGCCGTGAAGCTGATGAACGACAGCGAATTTGGACTCACGGCCAGCATCTGGACCAAGGATGTTGATCGAGGCTACGAGCTTTGTGAGCAGGTTGACGCCGGCACTGTCTTTGTCAACCGCTGCGATTACCCCAGCCCGGTAAGTCGACGACGGCGCGTGCACCTGTTGATCGCATCACATCCCTCCCCTCTTCCTCTCCCTTAGCTGGCCCGTGGTCGCACCGCACCCGCCCGGGCAGCGAGTCGGGGACTCAAATCACCCCCCAGGCAATCAATGTTGAATCAATCCAGCGCGGACGACCCATTTACTAACTGTATTACCAACAAATAGGATCTTGCCTGGACAGGATGGAAGAACTCGGGCAGAGGTCAGACCCTTGGCAGATTTGGCTTCGACGCTTTCGTCAAGTCCAAGAGCTTTCACATCAAGGACTATCCCAAATAAGCGTCAGAGGGAGCGCCCTCTGGCTCGGATGCTTAATCTTAATCAGGTACATAAGGAAAATAACCTTGAAAAGCAAAGACCGTTGCCATCACCGAATCGAAACTAGTGCCAGCCGTGCCTCCGCACCAGCCCCAAAGATTAGCGAGAGATCTCCCTTTGGGCTCCTTTGAGCGTCGAAGCGTTGGATCTGTGATTGGCCCGACGAATACTAACGCGAGGATACTAACCTTCACTATATCGGACAAGGGTTTTCCCATGTCTCATGGTTTCAAGGTTCGATTTCGATTCTTGGCGAGGGAACACGGCAGCATCTCACGTTCTGCATGCATGCCCGCATGCAGAAGCGGGCGTTTTCCCCACCGCGGCCTGCAACTCGAAGCCTACATCCCAGCCAGCCAGAGACGAACGGGAAGCCGTGTTGATATGAAACACAAATCGTCGTCAAGGCAAGGAGGCTGTGGATGATGGCAAGTCGGCCAAGCCGCCGGTCGACCCCATCCGTTCTGTGTAGGAAAGGAAGCAAGCAAACAAAGGCCGTGCACGTCCATTCGCAGCTCCGCCCGCAGCTCCGCCCGTGACATGACGGCCCTCATGTCGTTGTCGCCGCGCTCGCCTACCGACAGCTCAATATCCTTGAGAATGCCACAGCGTACGGGGTGCTGCGGCAGGGTGCCGGCATCTGGAATGCCAATTCAGGCCGCACGCATTCCACCTGAAGCCGTGAGCGAATGCACAGGTTTTGCCTCTAGCCGGCATGTGAGACAGCAAATCTGCAGGCAGGCATCTGTCGCTCTCCTGCTCCCCTAGTGTTGTTGCACTCTGCGCGGCCGCGTGCGAGTGTGTGCGAGCGTGTCTAACGAGACCCCGTTTCTACAGAGGCCCATGAGCGGCACCGACCGAAGGGCTGTCGAATCATGGCGCTCAGACATGCATAGATGCCGATGCGACGTGATGGATATATATTTGGCCAGCGCCGCATCCGTCGGCAACGTGCTGGGTTTGTGAATCTCAAGCCCGTCACCTCCATTCATTCTGCATCTAGGAAGCTCGGAGCCTCATTAGCACCAGCCCACACACTCTTTCACCCCCCCCTGTCATTCCTTCTCTCGTCCCTTTCCTGCCCTTGTCTTTCCTTCGGCAGTGTGCAGTAACAGCCGCGTTTAATTGTTTGTTCGCTTTTGGGTGTCTTGCTCGTTTTCTCTCAGTCCTTCTCTCAGTCTTCTCTCTTTCTCTTCTAATTGAAAAAGCCCACATCGTCTCGACCCAATCGCTGGTATCTTCATCGAACTTGTTCCATTTCGCACCAACAACTACACTCAGCCAACAACATCCGGTAGAGCAAGAGAGGAGAATTTGGAGCCACCGCAAAACGCTATTTCCTTTTCACTTCTTTCCTTTTGCTATTTCACCATTTTAATTACGGCGACTGGTTGTGCAGCAAACTTGTGTGTGCCGGTTCAAATACGCATACGCACAAACAGCCATTCACACCTATCGACGTCTTATTATCCTCTTTTTATCCTCTGCATTCCGGTTCTTGTCATTGATCTCCGTCTACCAAGGAATTGTTCTTCAATCGTTCTAGCGTTTACTCCCGGTTATCAGTCTTCTTCGTTTCTTCTCCGTCAATTCAGTTCTCAGTCCGGTCAACGACTCTTGTCTTTCCTTCAACCAATGGCGCAGTTTCCGAGAAGTATTTCGCTGGTCAACCTGGAAACCGAGAGCATTAGTGGCTGTTCCAACACGACATACGCAACCTCCGACATGCGGCTCAGGAACAACGTCCGCACTCTGTATGAACGCATGCAACAGGCGTTGCGTCACGGCAGGCGGAAACAGAGACGCGGGTTGGAGATTGTACGTCACATGCCCTCTATTTCCTTTACTTTACGAGCGACTTTTCTGACCATCGTTTGTCTCTTAGTCTTCTCCTTTTGGCCTCAAGAAGGAACCTGTTCTGCTGCCTGGTATCTCGCAGGAAGAGTAAGTGACCCTGAGACGATTTCTACCCGTCTGCACTGTTTGCTAATGACGTGTTCGACACAGACTGAGCATACTTCGAGAGAAGGCTGCCGCTAGTCAAATCGGTGTTGCTGAGGACTCCATGTATCCCGACCCAACGTCCAGCCTGCCTCGGTCACTCCGTTCTCGCTCCCCTTACCGAAGCCCTTCGCCCTTCTCCATTGCCTCTGCCAAAGAACAACAGGCCAATTGATCGATCAACTGGATGCAAACCTCACGAACGAACCCACACTATCACCACACTCATGACTGAGGACTGAACGGATATCACTATCATAATTTGCTTTTTCAATCTTACTGCATTGAATACTGATGCCTCTCTTTTAATTTTGCTTTTACTATTGCTTTTCTTTCTTTTCATTTCTCGGCTTGCTTTTTGGGCGCGGTGAATAAGGGGCGAAACAAACTTGCTAGATGGTACGGACTGGTTTGAGATCTGGAACGAACACTTAATATGGATTATTACAGGATAGATTGGGCACGACTGGCGAGGGATTAACGGGAACAACATAGACAATTACTATTACAACGGCGATCCCGTCTGCTCGCGACGAGGAAGAAAAGAAAACAAAAGGGAAAGAAACTAACAGACTTAATTCGGTAATGATGGATGCAAAGGGGGTTCGGGCGGCGTGAAAGGGGGAAAGGCAACAGGAGTCAAGGCGGAATCTGCTCCTACCTATTACAGAGCACCTTAGGTGTAACACTAGGTCAATACGAGATTCAATGCGAATTGGTGCAGGAGAACAAACACTCTGAAGCATTTTCTACACACCCTTTATTGGAATGATTGAATCATCTTGGATGCTTTGACTTGGCTTTACGCATTGTTGTTTACTTTTTTACTTTTGTACTACGTGTAACCGAGGACGTCGCTTGTTCTCGTTTGTGCGAGCGGTTCATTTCGCTCTGGTGTTGTGGTGTCCTAGAAGTTGGCACGTTGGATTTTTTTCTTTTCTTTTTTTTCTTTTCTGGTTCTGTAATGACATGCTTCGCTTGTGACTCGATGTGAGGCAAGCCGAACTGAGTCGCTTAACGTGAATTATTACTACGCATTAATAGTGAATCAAGTACATTGGCCAATTTGATTATCCATCATCCGATATGGAATAAAAATCTAATATATTAATCTGCTGTTTGGTGTATAAAAGTAATTTCTTCTCTTTTCTTTCTTTGTCAACTTTGGGCACGGACGGGACATGTGAAATGATTTGCATGCAGCCTCGCCAGGGGTCGGAGGGAACAACCCGCCGATCAAAGAAACGCCCGTGGAAGAGATGATAGAATAAGAAGAAGAAGAAAAAGAAAGAAGCTACAACCACCCGTCGTACACGTCCAAGCTCTCCTGGCGAACCCCTTCCATCTCCCCCCTGACGCCCAGGAGCTTCACCTTGGCGTCCCTCTCGCGGCTCCAGGCGGCGAGGAAGTCCTGCACGCGGGCCAGCGTCTCGTCGTCGTCGCGCATCAGCAGGGCCAGCGCGTCGAAGCCGCCGGCGCCGGGGACCACGCCGCCGTAGACGCCGTCGAGGGCGCCGATGGCGTCGAGGAGCTCCGTCTGCGAGGCCGGCTCGATGGGGACGTCGCTCTCGCGGCCCATCTGGCGGATGAGCTCGCGGACCTGGCGGAGCCTGTCGTGGAGCTGGTCGACGGCGCCGGCCTTGAGGGCGGCCGCCAGGGCCTCGTTGCGCGCCTGGAGCTCGTTCCAGAGGGCTGTCGAGTGCTGCTCGTCCTGGGCGCGCCAGGAGAGGACCTTCTTGACCATGCCGACGGTCTGGCTGCCGCAGTCGACGTCGCACATGCGCACGACGACGCCCGGCGGCAGGCTGACGCCGTCGTCGTGCACCTCCACGTCCCACTGGTCGCCGTCGACGACCGCGAGGAGCTTGTCGCTGAAGCCGGGGGCGCCGGGCTCGGGCAGCACGTTGAGGATGCTGGGGGAGAACCTGCGATAGGTGCAGGACCCGTACACGGCGGCGGCGACGTCGAAGCCCGAGCCGACCTTGCCCTGGGCGGCGCAGTGCGCGGCCTGGGCGAGGTTGTGAAGCGTCCTCTTGCCCTGCTTGGAGGAGAGGTCGAAGACGGAGGGGGGCAGGTAGTGGGTGAGCAAGGAGGCGGTTAGGGAGGTGACGAGCGCGGCCGAGGAGCCGAGGCCCGTCTTGTTGGCGCCCTGGAGGGTGACGGGGAACTTGGCGAAGCGGCCGGAGGAGGACGCGTGAGAGTGGGAATAGTAGTCATTGTCCGCAAGGATGATGAGACGTGAAGATTTGATGGCGCTGCGGGAGCGCGTGGAGGACACGAGGGCGTCGACGTAGGTCAGGGCGTAGCTCAGCGTCGTCTCGACGAAAGGGTTGGCCGAGATGGTGGGACCGCTGAGATGAGGAACCGAGACACGGCAGATGTTAGTAAACAGGGCTGCATTAAATCAAGGAGGAGACAAAGATGAAGAACTCCGAAGAATGCCATGTCCTGAAGGAAGAGAGCAAGAAAAGTTCGCGTAAATGGAATTGAGAGACCTTGTCTCATTGGGGGCGAGGGAAACTCAAGGCGGTGGAATTTCAAGGGTCTCTCTCTGCCTCTCTCTCTCTTGCTCTGTCAACTTGTCTCTCGTCCTCCCTGAAAGCGTAACAAACGGTTTCATTCTTGCAAAGCAGAAACATAGCAGAGACAAACAGGGTCTTCGGCGTCTCCGCTCCGCCCCCCCGTCTCCCACCCTCCCAAACGCGGCGAAGTCATAACATCGATATAAACAGGGAGCAAAAATAAAAGATATCAAGAGCAACAAAAACAAGAAGCAGACGCCAAACACGAGACAACAGAGGAAGAAAAGTCAGAAAGAAAGCTCCAACTCACACCTGCAGCTGAGTGACCTTGATGCCCCCCTTTTCCGGCGCACGATGGTACCCGTACCGCCACTGCGCGTCGAGGAACTGCGGGCTGTCGACGACAATCTCCCTGAGCTCGACGCCCTCGGCGGCGGCCAGGATCTCGCCCGCGACCACGTTGATGCGCGCGCTCAGGCCCAGCACGAGCCCCGTGTAGGCGCGGTCCAGGACGAGGTAGCCGCCGGCCAGGAGGACTTTGCCGGGGGCCGAGACGGCGACGGAGGCGTTTGCGGTGGGCATTTCTTTTTGGTCTGAAACTTGATGATGAGGTTGATGTATGTAAATGTTGTGACTTGAAGGAGGATGAGAGGCGAGTATGTGACGGTAGACTTTGAATTGGCGGGTATTGGATGCTTTGATGTGGTTGTATGTTGGTTTTAGATATAGGACGACGCTCCAACTAAGGTACGAAAGGGAGAAGTCGAGTGAGAGCAAGGCTGACGAGCTGACAACAGGCAAACGAACGCGCTCAATTGGATAGCGCGGGGCCGGAAACAAAAGATTATAAAGTTGACGGCAAAGTTCAGATATACAAGAATAGCGGAACAAGGTCGCTTGAGAGGCACTGCTCAGTCTCGTCTCTTGTTCGTGTCCGTAAGAGTTGACGGTTGAGGTTCGTTGAGTGACCAACTTGCTTCTTGGTAGTCGGAAACTGGAGCGGGGAGGCTCTACAGTACAAATACTCCCTGCCACACAGTACACACACTGTCTTTATAGGAATGCTTGTTGCGATGGTGTTTGATTCCTTCAAAAAGTTTCTATCCCTCTGCTCATACACATACATGAATATTCTCAATGCTGCATCATCATCAACTTCACAATGGAATAGTCGCTTCATAATCAATAGGCATCTCTTTCATAGATTCGCTGCCCTATTGTTTCCTCCTTTATATGGCCGCTCCAGCTTCTTGATATGATACACGGTAGCAGAAAATCCAGACCAGTCCAGATGCTGATAAAGGCACAATTCCCTCCCATCCTTTATGTACCTGACTGTCAAAACAAGCCCAAAAGAACACCCGATATTCTGCTACTACCGTTTGTGGCCGTGGCTGTTGGCCTATGCCGAGTGGAGATTTGTCTATCAGCGGCTCTCAGAGTCCGCAACCCATCCGTCGTTTCTTTCACAACCCCCCCTTGATCCAGTAAACCAAATGCCTTCTTTTTTCTGAATATGCAAACTGCATTCATAGACTCCATTGCCGCCTCCGAGAACGCCATGCCATCCTGTAGCCGCAGACGAAAAGCTCTGAGCCAAGCAGGATATAACGGAAATGGAACAAGGAAACACCACGCAGAGCCTCGAATATTAGGACGACACCCCGATAGAAACACCGTCCAACCTGCATGCCAAAGGGGTATCAATACACGTCGAGGCTTCAAAACAAAATGAAAAGTGGGAGAAGAGAAGAAAAAAAAAGAAATGAAAACAAGCGAGAATGAACAGGTAAGATATCGCTTCACAAAATGTTTGAAAACCGAAAGCAAGGCGGTGTAGAAGTTGGAATCTCAGCCATCACTCCAGGCTGGCCTCTTGGCCTCCGCCGAGAAGCTCAAGGACTTTGTTGACCACGGCACTGGGGTAGCCGCGGGTGAGCATCTCTCCCACCACTGCCTTTGCTTCGGTCCGCAGTTCAACGGCGAGGAACGCCCGTGTCATGGCCTCGTACGTGCTGGGCTCGCGCTTCTCACGAGGCACAGCATCGTAGATCGCCCGAGCGTTCTCAATCTTCTTCTCGGCAGCCCAACCGTGGATAAGCGTGTTGGCAATGTAAGGAGTGAGCTCCACATGCCTACTGCGCATGTCCGCCAGGATGGGCTGTGTTTCGGCAACCCGGTGGTTGGCCACCATGGACTCAAACAGGGCCTGATAGATGCTAGCGTTGACGGGAACCAGAGATTCTTCCACGACCGAGTCAAAGACCTTTCGCGCACCGTCCATATCGTGCAGAACACAGCCTCTGGCGTGGATGAGCGAGGCGTAGTGAACCGACTCGGGTCGCTGACCAGCTGCGCGCATTTCCTCCAGAACCTTCTCAGCAGCTTCAAGGTCGACCGTCTCCAGAGTGGCGTGAGTGTCGATCAGGAGCTTGTAGGTGTGAGAGGTCGGGGCGATGCCCTTGGACATCATGCGGTTGTAGTAGGCAAGAACCTTGGACTTGTCTCGCTTGGTCGTCAGGAAAAACTGCATCATGCTGTTGTAGGGCGCCGGCCTGGCCTTGTAGTTGGGCATCGACTCCATCTCGTCGAAAAGCTCTTCCGCAAACTTTTCGTCGCTGACGCGGCACAGCGCGTTGACAATGGTGCCGTACGTCACCGAGGTCGGCTTGATGCCAAGCGCTCTCATCTCGGCAAAGTAGAAGAGGCAGTCGTCGATGCGGCGAGCCTTGCCCAGCTTACCAATGAGCGCATTGTACAAGAAAGAGCTGGGCTCAACACCCTCGGCCTTGGCGCGGAGGAAGATGCGAACGGCTTCCGAGGCTTCGTCAAACGTCTTGGTCGAATCCTTCAATGTGGTGATGTACAATCCAAAGGTGTTGGCAGAAGGCGCGGCGCCCATTTCCAGCAGCTCTTGGTGGTACTGCTCGGCTCGGCCACGGTTACCCACCGTCAGGCAAGCACCAACCATTGCGTCCAGAATCGAGGACCAGCCATAGCGAACAACGGCGTTGTGAGCGATCGGGGGCACATCGGAGCGAGCCATGGCGAGGATATCTTGGCAGAGGTCCATCTTGCCCTCGCGAGCAGCGGCGGAGATCAGCTTCGCATACGTGATGTATCGGGGGTGTCGGCCAGCACGTCGCATGTTTCGGAACCGGTTGAGAGCTTCGTTGAGGCGAGGACCCTTGCGACCATGGCTACCCTCCAAGTCATCGGCGATCAAGGAGGAGCCCTTGAAATCGGTGTTGTGCGCGTACGGGTCGTAGTTGTCTTCGTAGCTGGAAACCGTAGGGGTGGACACATAGGGCGAGATGCTGCGAGCCTGCGAGGGTACCGTTGACATTTGAGAGGACATCTCACGCGGATCGACGATACCACGGGATTCCATATAGCGGGCGATGAAATCGGAGCCTTCGTCAATCTCCTCGATGAGTTGAGCGCGCGTTTCAGACTCGGAGGCTCGGATCCTCTGGAACATCATCTCCGACTGAGCCAAGCCCTCGGCCACCTGACCGGAACCGATAAGGGAAACGGCGTACATGGCAGTGGGCTCGATGAAGGCAGCCGTGGCGCGCATCTCGGGGTTTGAGAGGACGTGCCAGTACTTGGAAGCCGAAGCAACGTCACCGAGCCGCACACTCATGGCCAGCAGAGCGATCGAAGGGTTAGCAAGGTCCTGCAGATCGGCCGCCTTGATGTTAGCATAGGCCTCGAGCGCCGTGGCAGCGTCGTTGTTATCGGCAGCCACCGTAGCAATCTTCATCATGGCCGCATCGCGGGTGCTGGTGTTGAGAGATTGAGCCCACTGAAGCGCCTCCTGAAAGACGCCTCGGGTGATGAATCCCTTGATGAATCCCAGGTCGACCAGGGCATCCTTCATGTCGGTGACGGAGACGCCATATTCATCCACGATCTTCTTGAAGAACTTCATTGCGCCTTCGATCTTGTCGGAGATGACATAGGCGTTGATGACCGAAGCATATACCTGGGCGTCGAGTCGATCCTCAAGAGTCGAGCTCCCGGCGTCGTGAGAGATGGCGAGGCTGCGGTACTCGTTGTAGCATTCCACGGCGCTGATGAGGTTTCCAGACTTGGCATACGCGGTGATCATGGTGGGGAAGACATCGGCAGAAGGCACAATCTCACTGAGCTCCATATGCTCATAAAATCGTAGCATGTCCGACACTCGGCCTACCTGAGCACAGGCCGCAATCAGCTGTCGGTACGTCTCGGCCGAATAAGAGATCATGCCCGCGTCATAGGACATGTCGAACAGCTTGACAGCCAGATCAAGACGTTCGTCCTCGCACAAGATGGCGTGCTCCAGCTCGTGGGAGGCAAACATGAACTTGCCGGGCTCGTCCATTCCGCCAAACCGCAGGCGCTTGTCCTCGAGGAGTGACTTCATTTCTGAGACTTCCAGGGACCGCGTGGAAAGCAGATTGACGAGGATGTTGTAAGTCTGGCCATCAGGAGACACCCTGCGGCGCATCATGTCGGCGTAGACATCCAGAGCCTTGGAGACAACCTCGGTTCTCTGAGTGGGAAGGTGAATTGCGGCGAGCAGCAGGGCATTGTAGGCACTGGCGATGGGCTGGACGCCGGTGGCCAGCATGGCCTCGAAAACGGCCGGGATCTCCGCATACCGAGAAGCGTCGGACAGCTTCTCCAAGTGGTCGGCATACGACTGAGACTGGGCCTGGATGGACGGCGAACCGGTGCGCGCAACTTCGGCTGTGACTTGCGATGTTTCGATCGCAGACACAGGTGTGCGCGCACGAGAGGGAGGGGCAGAGAGGGATAGCCCTTTAGCGGCAGCCTCTTCAACAGCAGCTTGGAGGTTCCGCGCCTGAATCTCCTTCTCCAGCGCCGCGTCGATGTGTGCAAGCGCTGCCTCCTCCTCCGGAGTCATCAGATGTTGAGATTCCTCAACCTCGTCGATGGTCTCCATCGCCGGAGCAGCGCTCTGCTCGGCGGCCTGTGCGCTGGCCTCGACTCCATTTTCGCCAGCGAGGACTGACGACGCATTGGGCTTCCACTCAATGCGCTTGGGGAAGTCGAACTGTGTCCACTCCTTCTCTTCCTCCTCCCCGGCGGCCTGCTGCTTCTGCAGAGCCTCGAAGTAGGCATCTAAGCCTCCATGATTTGAGACATGGCGATGGTCGACCGGGAGCCCAGACGATGCCTTTTCGCTTTGTAGGGCGGAATAGAGAGGAAAAGCTGAGGCACGAGTAGACCGGTTCGAGAGTCGGCGGAAGACGGGACGGTTCTGCGAGTTGAGAACGTGAGGATGAGTAGCAGCTACGACGGATTGCGCGTAGCCGTGGGCGGTAACGGATTTGGCGAATGTAGATCCTTGACGGATGAAATTCGAGTACAGCGAGGAGTAGATGGGCATTTAGAAGGTGGGAGGATGAGACTATATGAGATGTGCGTGTCAGTGGTCAAGTTGCACGAGGAACTGCCCGAGACGACAATGGTTCATGCTGTCAGGATGAGTCTTGCGCCACAGAATGACACATCTCGACGACAAGCTCAACCAGGCAAAGCAGCAAGCCAAGCCACTGTGAAAAACATCGCCGTTTGCGCGCACGAGTAAACAAGCCCGGATGGGAGGGCAATATCGGGACCGGACTTACGGGGAGGAAAAAGATAGTGGGCGATTGCAGGTTCATTTGACAGCCGAGGAAGCCGTCAAACAAACGCGCTGTTTGAATGGGGAAAAAAATGGTTGGGTGAAAAGAAAAAAGGAAGAATGGGAAAGAAGAGAAAGAAAAAAGATCCCAAAATCGAGAACCGGAACGAAAAGAAAGGGACCGGCCTCGACTATCTTCTTGATTTTCTTCGCGTCGTTTGTGTGCGCTGACTAGCTGGAGAGATAGTAAGAGAGGGAGGAAAGAAATAGAGCCGGGAAAGAAAAAAAATAGGCGGGGGTCCGCGCCGGCCTTATTGTCTCGGCCCAGGCGCTGGAGGAGCCGTCCGGTGGCCTGGAGTACTATTAGCAGGAGGCCGCTAAACCGGCCCAGCGACAGCTACAGGCCCAGCAAGGTACCTTACCCGCGGACGTAAACAGCGGGTGGAGGCGTTGAAGGCCGCTAGAAGGTGCTGCCACAGCTGCTTGTGCCGTGCTAAGGCGGACTAGCGCGCTGGATCTGGACACTTGTCGACGACTTCGGGATCGCAGACGATCCTCTAATCCAATGGGTGGAATCGGAGAGGCTGCAGAGGCTCGAGGGATGACTCAGGCTGAGTGACAGCCGGCGCCGATATCAAGTTTTTGTCTGAACTGTGAGTGGTTTTTCTCTTCCAGTATTGCTGCATGCTTGGTAATGCAAGCCTGTCTGCAAGCCAATGCGACGTGATGGCATATGCAGTATTGAGGTTGCTTCCCACTTGGCCTGCAGATGCCACTACCGCTGCAGCTTCACGAGTTCCCCTTCAGGTCGATGAAGACTATTCACAAGCTGCTACTAGTACTACCAAGCCCGGCTTCACTTTCGTCCTGTCCATATCAATCCTCACCTTCCTGCACCTTAATGCAAATTTCAATCAAACTGGGACGACGGCAAATAATAGCACGGGCTAGAACGCAACGGAAGCCTTCATTTCCTATCCGTGTCCCTTCGGGTCGCCGTCGCCATCGCGTGCGTCATAGGCAAAAAACCACCTACATACCTACAGTGCACGCATTTCTCGCAAGTCTGGGGTTCGCAAACCTCGCACACGACACCTCGAAATGCCGAGCGGAGCCTAAACCCAAAGCTGCCTGAAGGAGAAAAAAAAAAAAAAAGAAACCGAGAACCGCAATTTTTCTTCTCTGTATCCGTAGGCAGGCGGCAAAGGCATGCGCGTCCCACTCACAGCAAAACTTCGAGTCGAGAAGTGATCGTAAAAGGTGAAAATTGAAGCTGACACCTGCGTCTTGATTGGCCGCGGCGAGAACAAACCGGCTCCCATTCGCTGGGCCTCCTTGTCCGAGCCGTGGGGATCCAAGGGAGAAGCCGGAACCGTCGGCGGTCCCTGGAGATGCTTCCTACGGTAGGCTTGCTAGGGTCCCGTCGCTGAAAGGCGCGAGATGGAGACGGTCCGTTGCTCCAGTAGGCCGAGAGGCTGAGGCCCTTCAGCCCGGACGGCTTTCCTGTGTCTCCGTCCGAGGCAACTCGTGGCTCAGGCTTCATCATGGAGTCGCATCGCCTGCCCGGGTATTTGCAAAAAGGATTGATACGGCGTCAGACAGAAGGTCTCTGATATCATAATGGGCATAGTATGCAGGTTTTTTTGACAGCCACAACCAAGCAGCACGGATGGTCTAGTCCCTCAGCCGCGTCCGTCCAGATAGTGATGTGGCAGGATTACGTGGATTTCGATCTCTGGAAAGTGCAAGATAGTCCTCTTCATGCGCGTCTCATCAAGACACACAAGGCATACAGCCCTGATAGGCAAATCCGCGACGATGACGCGCATACGAGCTGCGACGCTCTTCATATCAATCAGTATTAGTCCCCGGATCTCGACGCACGGATGGCTGTCCCGACCATGTAGAGACGCAGTGTCGGGCAACTCAAGAGCCCGACACCAGCGGTTTGTGGGTGTGCTGTGTTATTAGCGACGATGGCGATTCATCCAACGAGCATCGAGGCCCCCCCTACGGGAGTCGGGGCGTCATACATCAGTTACTGTCACAAGGAAATTACCACGGTCCATCATGTCCGCTTTGCCATCTCACACAATCGAGAAGCAGAATGGCTTCTTTGCCATCGAGCTGTGCCGACTTCCTCTCCCTTCTCTAACCGGTGGCGATACATGGAGTTTTGGAGAACGCCTCACTTCGTACGAGCACTACAGTTCTGTCGATACTCTACTAACAAGCCACCTGCTCAGATCTCCGGACTCCACAGTCGACACGTTTCTAGAAGGAGGCGCTTCATCATGGCAATTTGCTTTCAGTTCCCTCATGGCCGCAAACCCTAAATCGAATCCCGTCCCATACAACGTGGATCCCGTTCAAGGCCCTTTGCGATCCTTTCTGTGCCGCCGAAAATTGAGCCCCGTCACATGGCCGGGCCTCTACGAAAAAAGGTCCCGTCAGCACCCGTACAGTACAAATTGATGGCTGATAACACACGGCTCGGATGCCACGGACAAAGGACCTTGCATCTCCGAGCCGCTCGGCATATCTTCTGCGTCCCGGCTAAGGTCTCCGTTGTTAGCTGTTATTTCCGTGACCTCTTGGAGCGCGGAGGATAGCCTCCAAGATGATCTTGAAGCTCCCTCTTTACCGAATGGCTTTGTCTCGTGCCAGGGCCTTCTCACAAAGGTTCTGTTCCGATCACTTGTGCTTCGTAATCTCATGCCATGATTTGTTCGTCTGCTTCAGGCGTAATGTCCTCTCCGCCTCCTAAGTGTCGAGAAATACAGTGCCATCAAACCGCAGGCTCGCGTTTTCAAGCTTCGTCCGTAACCCCTGCTTCACCAGCCGCTCGGTGTTTTCTTCTACACTCTCCTCCAGCTGCTCCAAAGTCTCCTTCACCTCCTCCTGCAGTTCCTCTATTGCTCTTTCGGTATCTTTTTCAACTTCCTTCAGCATCTCCTCACATTCGAGTTTCATCTCCAGTGTGCGGTCCTCAACCTGCTCGTGAATCTCCTCAAAGAAGTCTGTCCTCTCTTCTGTGTTGTAGCGACAAGGGCTGTAGTTGGACTCTATTGCATTCAACACGTTGCCTTCCAGCTCTTCAAAGCGGCTTTCCATACCGCCTAGTCGGCTATCCAATTGGCCAAAGCGGCCTTCCATACCGTGCAGTCGGCCTTCCATGCTGTCTAACCGGCCTTCCATGCTGTCCAGCCGGCTCTCCATTCTGCTGATGCTCGTGTACATGGACTCGAGAAGAAGAAGCATGCGTTCATGTGGTGCAGGAGAGCGCGGTCTGCTGGGACTGGAATCCTTGCGCTGGCGTTTAACTGGAAGTCCCTCGATTAGGCTTTGAAAATGGCACGACTGTCTTGGAGTGACTGAACAGGTAGACTGTAATGGTACCGGTACTTACGAGACGATTTGCCACTTGCCGATTCAGTATATTCAGGCAAGCTTGCCTCGCCAGCTTCTACTGATTTCCCAGTTTCTTCCGGCTCACTTTCGGTGGCGGCAGCCGCATCGGCGTTGACGACAACGCCTCCCCTGCCGCCGTACAACGAAGCGATGCTGGCATATGTCCCGTTTGTGAGCGGGCGATGGGTAGAGACGGAGAAGAGCTGGACAAATCGCTCCAGAGAGGACAGTATTGAAGTGGTCTTTAAGGATTTATTCAATTGAATGGAGAAATTGGCGACTTCGGCCAGGGAACGCATCAAACCAAACAGACCTTTGGTCTGCGGCTTACATTGTACGATGCGATCTCGTGGTACAATCAGCAATGGAGGCTGCGTCAGGGAGAACTGAAGAGCAGAAGGGGCAGGCAAATCAACGTTTGACTTGAACGTGACAGACCGAATCGTCTCAGGGTGTATGAACAAGTAGATGGGTTCAACGCTGTTGTTGCCCTTGAAACGAAAATCGCAATATAATTTAAAAAACGCCGTGTTGGTCGAAGCATCTGAGTAGACATCAAAGTTGATATGGTCGCTGCGTCTCGCTTGGTCGTTCACATCCCTCCACGACACCGTATTCTTCAAGCATGAGATCTTGACCTCAGAAGCCTCCGCCTGTTCTCCACCTAGTGTGAAGCTGCCACCGCCAGCCTCAACACCATGGCTCGGTTCACGGGTAGGGGGAGCGTCATGATTTGGAGGCTGATATTCGCAGCTCGGGCTATCAAGTGTCAGTACTTGCACAAAGCAGTGGTACAGGGAGGAGGTGCGTGAACATGGCAGGTATGGGAGAAAGATAAGACCAGTGAACAATTCCATCCGCTCCACCACATGGCCGCCATCCCATAGACATAAGCGCCAGTGCCAACGAGAGTAGAGAGGCGTTATTTCTAGCGCTCATCTCCATCCCATACAAGACACTTCCCAACTCAACAGGCCTTGTGTATCTGAGTAAGATACACGAGCGCGTTGAGTATGTGAAGAAGATATTTTCGGCCTTGATTGGCAAAGGCGCCCAGTCTAGAGGACTCCATGAAGTAGGGCGGTACTGCACACTCGGCTGAGTATGACAAGAATCATTGCGCCGGGAGGGAAACAGTGAACAGCTCCATCCGCTCCACCTCGTGGCCGCCATCCCATAGACAGAAGCATCAATGTCAGCGGAGAAAAGCAGAGGCTTTTCTCCAACAAGACCCCTCCCATTTCAACAGACTTCATGTACATGAGCGTGTTGAGTATGTGAAGGACATTTTTTCCGGCCTTGTTTGACAGTGACACCCCATCTATAGAACTCCACAAAGTAGAGCGGTACTGCATACCCGGATGGATATGACAAGACCTGTTGCACTGGGTGAAAGGGAGTTGAGGAAGAGTGGAGGGGATGTGGGCTCTCAATGGGGAGTGAACAGTTCCATCCGCTCAAACCACATCGCTGTCGTCTTATAGATCGCATCCCCGTGCTTGGCAAGTCGATCTATGAAGCTCCAGAGAGTCGTGCGGTACACTTCGACGGTCCCGGCCGGACGGACAAGAACTGTTGCACTGACCCAGGCGAAGAAAAAGGCTGGGTAGATTCATCGTCGGGTTCTGCGTCGGGGAGGCGTGTCATCGTGGCGTCAATCAATAGTCGCAGGGAAGATCACAAGCAAAGACGCGAGATAGACTGGATTGATCGAAGCAAAGGGGAAACAAAAGAAGACCGAGATATCACGCGTTGGCCCATGGCACAACTGATATGGAGGAAGAGTTGTGGCGTAGAAACGCCAAACGGATATGAGTGGGTAGCGCGAAATGGGAATAGAAGGGAGAGAAGAGGAGAAGAGGGATGTCAGCAGGCGCCTAAGATCCAGGGAGCTATTTTCGCTTATCTCAGGTCACGGGATCCGAAGACACGTCAGAGATTTGATCAGCATTTTCACCCAATGAGAGGCAAAGAGGCTGCTTAGGCAGCAGCGGAGCCAAACACTGGGGCGCTTTCCGCATGGACCCGCAGCTTATCACCGATATGTAGCCGTTTTATCGATTACGTCTTATCGATTAACTTTTCTCTTTGTAGCGAAAAAACCAATTGCACACCAAGATTAGAATCAGGCCAGTCAAAGCCCAAGTCTTGACTTGATCAACCGTCAAAGCGACAAGGCCACTTCCACCATGGCTGACGATGGTATGGTTATGAACTTTGAGCTGGGAGGTGGACCGCTCAAGCCGCAAGTCAAGTTCACGGGTGGAAACTGGAGAGATCGGAAGCGGGCGCAGAAGAGCGCAAAGCTTGGCTCGCGTCCGACAGCCGAGAGGGGAGAGCATGACGAAGACCAGCGATCAGCAAAGAGGCAGAGAGTCGGCGGTCACGGACCAGGAAGACGCACCGAAGGAGACTCAGAACGCGGCACAGACTTTCCACGAAAGAAGACGGCAGAGCATGGCCAAGCCCCTGGGCAGAAGAAAGGACCCGGGGGAGGGTCTCGCCAGGTGGTCTCACGCCTGTTTTCCTTCAACCCGGAGCAGAAGACGACGTTCGAAGACGAAACCGAGTGGAAGGAACCGGAGCCGACGAATGCGCCGCTACAAACCGTTGCTAACTTCGGATCATTGACGATATCCTCTCGACTCGTGGACGCGCTTGCCAAGATGAATCTTGAGCGCCCGACAGCGATCCAACAGAAAGTGATACCACACATGCTGTCGAGCAGCTCAGACGCCTTTGTACAGGCCGAGACGGGTTCAGGAAAGACATTTGCCTACCTTCTTCCCATACTGCACCGAGTTCTCCAGCTCAGCGGACGCGGCGACCAGCAGATTCACCGAGACTCGGGTATTTTTGCCATTATTGTTGCGCCAACTCGCGAGCTTGCCAAGCAAACACATACAGTGTTAGAGCAGCTAATCAGGCCGTTTCCGTGGCTGGTCTCTACTGCTATTACTGGAGGAGAGTCCAAGAAGGCGGAGAAGGCCCGTTTGCGAAAGGGCATCAACTTCTTGGTGGCAACCCCGGGACGATTGGCCGATCACATCGATAATACCAAGGCTCTCAACCTGGGCACTGTGAGATGGCTTATTCTCGACGAAGGAGATCGACTGATGGACCTGGGATTCGAAGAGGATCTCAAGAAAGCCATCAACGCCCTCAAGCAAGTGCAACTGTCAAAAAGTCTTGCTTCTGGAGTATCTCTTGACCCACTTCCGGATCGAAGAGTGACCGTCTTGTGCTCTGCCACGATGAAGATGAATGTGCAGAAGCTTGGGGAGATGAGTCTTGCTGATGCTACGTTCCTGGCGGCTGAAAAGGGGGATGAGACCGCCGCTGAACAGAAGGACGACCAGACCGTTCACAAAGCCCCAGCGCAATTGCACCAGTCACATCTCATTGTGCCCGCCAAGCTCAGACTGGTAACACTCATCGCCTATCTGAAGTCTATGTTTTCTCGCCGTGGCCACACAATGAAGGCCATCATCTTCATGTCCTGTGCGGACACCGTCGACTTCCATTACGAACTTCTCAAGATCCCCGACAGCGGGGATGTGCCTCCACCAGCATCCAAAGACGCAGAGAACACATCCAAGACTGTTGCAAAGGCGGCATATATCACCTCACTCGCAAGCCCCGAGGTAGTGCTACACAGAATGCATGGCTCTCTCTCACAACCAGTCCGCACGGCGACACTGCGATCATTCTCTGCTTGCAAGTCCCCCTCTCTTCTCATCACCACAGATGTGTCGTCTCGTGGTCTGGACATTCCCTCAGTTGATCTGGTCATCGAATATGACCCTGCCTTCAGTTTTGCCGATCACATCCATCGAATCGGACGAACAGCGCGAGCTGGACGCTCGGGCGATGCAGTCATCTTCCTCCTTCCGGGCACAGAGGAGGGCTACATTGAGCTCCTCAAGGCCTCCGGATCACCGTCACCACTGTCATACGAATCAGTACTACAAAAGGGCCTGATGTCCAAGCTGGAGTTTCCCGTGGAAACTACGGCGAAGCCCGAGGAGGGGCAGAATTATCACGAAAAGGCCGAAACTTTACAACTTCATTTGGAGCAGCGGCTCCTCATCGATAGCAAACGACTCGAGATGGCGAGGAACGGATTCAAGTCTCACATCAGAGCGTATGCGACGCACACTCGTGAAGAGCGTGTCCATTTCGACATTACACAGTTGCATTTGGGACACGTTGCGAAAGCCTATGGATTACGCGACCCGCCAGGAGGTATTGGCGCTGGCATAGACCGCAAGGCGCAGAAGGGCAACAAAGACTCCGGAAAGAGGGCTGTCAAGGGGGCCAAGGCGACCAAGAAGGATGATGATGATGATGAGGACAGCGATAGGCAGGAGCCGACGAAGCCGGCGAGGGCTATGCTCATGCGTAAGAGTAGGATGCTCATGAGTGGTGCCAGCGAGTTCAATATTGGATAGATAGCGATGTTTGTTTTCTGCATTTTGTGCTTCCGATAGAGTAGCTTCGGCTCAATACAACCACATAATGTCCGTTTCGCGTCGTTGCTCAGCATTTGAGGAGACACCTGTATCACTACCTACCTTGGTACCTAGGAAGTAGGGGCTTTAGTCTGAAGCAGGTGAAGGACTCTTCGTTTGTAGAGATACGTACCGTACGCATTGACGAAGATCTTGGACAGCGTTCTGGCGTTTAGTCCATATAGGGGATGCTTCAACAGTTGTACGCACACTGACAGAGAATCCCTATCAGAACTCATCTCACCTCCCTGATCCAGACCCGAGATTGAAGCATCGTGACCTTCTCCTTTCAGATAAGGGATCTTCCGGGTCAATGTCGGACGATAAGAAAACAGCCGCCAGCGACTTCCGGCGGGGTGATAAGGAAAGATAAGGGTCCAACTGGTCTTTGCTGCCAAATTCTTTGTGACTCAACCGCAATATCGCATCGGCCGCCCCGCATCTTTCGGCTCTGATTTCTTGCAAGCAAAACCCCCAAAAGGCATCAGGATCACGAACGATTGCGAGTGATCAGCCCAAGATGGCGACAATCTACATTGACGAGGACGTCGGCAAGGACGAGGTCACCCAGACCGGCACCGAGGAGTCGCCCTACAAGACGCTGCAATTCGCCTATCTCCAGCGTCCCGCCGAGGGCCAGTATCTGACCCGCAAGTCGCAGAACACCGAGGATGAGGCCGCCAAGGAGTGGAAGCCCGTCGCCAAGGCTGCCCTGAAGAAGGCCGTCAACTTCTTCGAGGTGCAGAAGAAGAAGGTGGCCAAGGAGCAGGAGCTGGTGGTCAGGCGCAAGAAGGAGGAAGAGGAGCGGGCCAAGGCTCTCGAGGCGGCCAAGGCCATTGTCATCACCGAGGACCCTAGCCTTCCTGCTGCTGTTCGAATTGGACTGGACGAGGTTGGCGATCACATCAAGCTCCGTAAGCTGGACGACCCCGAGAGCAAGGGCACGCGCGTGCGCGTCTTTGGTCGTGTGCACCGCGAGCGCAAGCAGAAGGATGTCATGTTTGTCACCCTGAGGGACGGCTATGGCTTCATGCAGGTGGTCATTTCCGGCCAGCTGGCAAAGACGTACGATGCCGTGACTCTTACCCGTGAGACGTCCATGGAAATCCTGGGAGAGATGCGCGAAGTCCCCGCCGGTGCTCGAGCTCCCCTCAACCGCGAGTTGCACGCCGACTTCTTCAAGATCCCTAAGCACTGGAAGGCACCCGGCGGTGACGATGCCATTACCAACCGAGTCCAGGCAGACGCCGAGCAGGCCATGCTTCTCGACCAACGACACCTGACGCTTCGTGGTGAAGTCGCCTCGGGCGTCATGATCGTCCGCGACGCCGTCGAGTACGCCTTCAACCAGGCCTACAAGGAGCTGAGGTTCCGCAAAGTCAGCCCCCCTGCCCTTGTCCAGACTCAAGTCGAAGGCGGTGCGACGCTGTTCAAGTTCGACTACTATGGCGAGGATGCCTACCTCACACAGTCTTCTCAGCTGTACCTGGAGACGTGCCTGCCCTCAATGGGTCACGTCTACTGCATCGAGAAGTCTTTCCGAGCCGAAAAGTCCCTGACCCGACGACACTTGTCCGAGTTCACTCACGTCGAGGCCGAGCTTGACTTTATCACCTTTGACGACCTGTTGTCCCACATTGAGCACATCATGTGCCGCGTGCTCGAGCTGGTCATGGAGGATCCTGTCATTGCTGACAAGATCAAGACCATGAACCCCGAGTTCAAGCTGCCGGAGAGGCCGTTCATGCGGATGAAGTACTCGGAGGCCATTGACTGGCTTGTCGAGCACGACATTCCCAACGAGGAGGGCAAGCCCCATGCTTTTGGAGACGACATCGCCGAGGCTGCGGAGCGCCGTATGACGGACATTATCAACAAGCCTATTTTCTTGACCCATTTCCCGGCCGAGATCAAGTCCTTCTACATGTCAAAGGACAAGAACGATTCTCGCGTTACCGAGAGCGTCGACTGCTTGATGCCTGGTGTCGGCGAAATTGTCGGCGGATCGATGAGAATGGACGACTATGAGGAGTTGATGGCCGCGTACAAGCGAGAGGGCATTGATCCTGAGGCCTACTACTGGTACACTGACCAGCGAAAGTAAGTCACAGCATGCTGTATTATTGTCTAGTTCATGCAAGTCCATTGGCTAACGTACTTCCCCCTTTTTCTCTAGGTATGGAAGCTCTCCTCACGGAGGCTACGGCCTGGGCCTGGAGCGATTCCTCGCCTGGCTTTGCAAGCAGCACACTGTTAGAGATTGCTGCCTGTATCCTCGTTACATGCACCGTTGCAAGCCTTAGAAGCTAAACCGAGACTTAGACAATGCTGTTTACTGATAGTTTATGAGGATATGTGAATGAAAGACGAGCCTAGCGTTTGGGCCAATAACTGCAAGAACCCAAGTCTACGATGCAAACGGCATGTGAATGAGTAGACAAGCAAACGATGCTCGCGATATTGCCACTGAGAAGGCCTCGGTCGACCTAAGTCCTAGGTGCTTTGCGAACTAATGAACTCTCTCGAGTGACTGCCCTGTTGATCGTGCCGTAAATGGAAATCTGCGATTCACACATGCAGGACCAATGTGGGCTCGATACTATCGTGATTGTAAATCAGGTCCATCACATGTCAAATGAACAGATCGGAAAGTGTATGGTTGTCAGATGATACGATCCTAGTTGAGATAGATCGTTGGGGCGAAGATGAACGTCGGATAATGTGGTAGCTCAGTTGGCGATATTGTATGCGGACATGTTGCCACATTCACATGCAGATGCTATTGATCTCATCACTGCGATTTGGACATTTCGATTCAATGTTCTTCGATGGCTGTTCTTATCAGATTGTGATCTACCTTGAGAAGCAGGTACAGTGTAGTTGGTACTTGAAGAGAGGCAGACGACAGTTACAATTGGTTTTCCATGTCTACCTTTTGAGCTACAAACAACTACCTACCTTACCAGCACAGCATATCTACATCTTAAAACCCTTCCGATATTTCACCCAGGGGTCGTCATTTGATAGTCAACCGCTCCATCACTGCGACCTGGGACCCTTCAACCTAGGCACGACTTACAGGCACCCCAACAAACACAAACCCCCAACCTTTGCGCATCCAATAAGCAGCCGTCGACATGATTCTCGAAATCTTGATCGCAGACACACTAAAACGTCATTTACAGAACAGATCGTACGTAAAAGCCCAGGGAAGGATCGTTTCTGGCACGGTGCCTTGACGTCATGCGCCACGATGTCGATCACCAGCATAATGTATAGTAAGCTCAAGGGGGGATGAGGTGTATTTATATCTGGAGGACCCTTTCCTTCTCGAAGCTATTTCATTCAAGATCCTAAACTTCCAATTCCAAAAGAACAATCCCACAACTTCAAAGACACGCCTGTCACACAGCCAAAAACTCTATCACAACTACCTACACAACAACACAACAACAACATACAACATGTCCTCAAACGACGACAACACCAAGAAGGCCAACTCCGGCAACGTCACCGACCAGGTCACCGGCACCGCGCAGTTCGCCACAGGCGTCCTGGGCAACACAGTCGGCGGCCTGGGCCGCACTGTCGGAGGAGTCGCCGGTGCGGCGACCCGGGGTGTAGGGGACACAGTGTCGAGCGTCACCGGCGATGCTGGCCGACCTGTGGGAGATGCCGTGGGCTCGATCGGGTCGGGGCTGGAGGGCGGATTGAACAGCGTTTCAAAGGGGGTGGAGGATGCTGGGCAGTGGAAGAAGCAATAAGGAAGGAGAATGGCAGGCTGGATCAAAGGGCCCGTAAACCAAGGGCCCGCAAACCCAATTGTATTATTATAATGAGTCTATCATGAACTTGATTTAAGTATTATCATATTGTATCATCTCTCGAATTGATCATAGTATTCTCATGATGTTATGTATCGTCTCTTCTTGTGATAGGCCACCAAAGCCTATGAACCTATCACGAACACCATCACTTATTTGAAGCTGGAAATCAAACACCCTTTGAATAGCACCCTAACACAGATGCGACTCCCGTGACTTTCCGTGCCCCCATTGCAACATTTCCCCCGTAGTGCTACCATTGCAAGTCCATCTAGACCTCGCTGTCATTCACCATGAGGAAAGAAGAACGCTACCCCCGATAGAAGTGTATGTCGTCTGTGCATCCGCTCAAGCTGGGCAATGTCTGCTTAGACCTGCTCGGCACCCCAGCCAATCTCGGCCTCTCGCATGTTGCTCGGGGGTTCGATCGACGGGATGAACTCGAGGGCGACGTAGCTGAGACCGATGATGCCAACAGCGCCACCAGCAATCTTGCTAATAACATGGCTGCCGAGGAGAAGGCCTCCAATGAGGATATAGACTATGAATTTCTTGTCAGGATGTCCGTTCATACCAAGTTGACAAGAGAGCGTTCAAGACGTACAGATACCACGGCCGATGAAGGAGAAGAGGAAGTTGGCATATCTCGAGACCTGAGGGGGGATTTGGAACTCTGTAGGCAGGGTTAGCATGATACAGCTTCGGCGTGGACCGAATCAAGAAAGACCCATACCTAGCAAGGCAATAGCAAGACCAAAGACAATCATGTAGATGCCAAGAATGAGGTTCTGGCTACAGTAGAGACGCAATCAGCATCGTCGGTCGTGAGTCAAAGGTAATCCCGCAAGACAAGCTCCAGCAATGCGGTAGTGCCGCAGCTAGGCAGCGCTTCCAGGAGCATCAAGGGAGCAAGCTTCGAGATTGCACAGTCTTTTGGGACGCGATAAAACCTACAATCCAACCGGGAAGATGTGGAAAACGCCTCCCAAAACAGTGATACCGGCCACGGCCAGGTTAACAATGCGGCTGGAGCGCACCGAGGCGCAAATGTCAGCAAAGATAGCTCAAAGCTCAATTGATTCGCGCAATTCGCGCTCCTGGTTGAAGCATACAAGATGTCGGAAAGTTCCATAGCTACAATTTGAGGGACTGATATCGCAAAGCGGCCTGAGGACGGGTATCGTCGCAGACAGAGAAGGTCGCAAATGCGTGGATTTCGAGTCTCGCGGAAGAGGGGATAGTCGCACGTGCGCTCTAGGAAGACAGTTCTGGCTGAAGAGTGAGTTGAAATAGAGGAGGGTACAGGAGACTAGAAGACGTCTGTTTATCCGCGTTTCAAGGAAATGGATCTCAAGGTCCGAGTTGACGAGGTTGAATAAAGCTTGCGCAATGCTTCTGCAAACAGCTATCCAAGCAGCAGGCAGATGATGTCCTTGAGAGAACAAGGCTGTGGCTGTGCGGTGACGTACTTGCCTCGGAAGCCGCGAAAACCCCGTGAGAACTTCGGCTAAGGCACCTCTATCCATTGCTGCTTCAACCCATCAAGGTATCGAGCTACGGTCTTATCGATAATGAAGTTCCAAGAGGCAGTTGCAAGTGCTCAACAACTGGAAGGAAGTTCTTGGCCAGCCCTACCATTATCATGACTCTTGCCGGCCGAAAGTGATCTTGGCTTCACCAAGCAACTACACTCAACTTCTACATCATCGCGCACAGGTGTGTAATACTCTGCAAGCTTCAAGAAACGACAGAGATGCGGGATTACGAGCGCCGAAACGCTATCGTCTGTTGGGCTGCAAGTGCAGAATGGTGAGCATGCCGTTCCTTGATGGAATCATGGGGATTCCGGTTCACCAGAAAAAGATGGGGAAAAACGGACAACAGACATGAGACGAAAAGCAGCCAAACTTCCAGACCAGACATCGATTGGACACCAGCCAAGCAGGCTTATGCGAGTCAGAGCGTGTTGGTACGCAGCTGCCGCCGAAGTATCCAATCCCACTTCGGTGCGTGGTGATGGGCCTTCATTGCCGGTGCCTCTCAGACGAGCAGTTGATCAGTCATACTGCCATTACGAGGTGCAGGTTCGAAGGAAGGAGTACAACACCTCGGACCAGCTCCGTCCATCACCAAGGATCATGTCAGCTGGTTCCAACTCGCATATACAGAGAGGCGTGGTGGCCACAGAAGAGAGACTATCTCCAGCGACGCAGACGTCCCAGTCCATGCTTTTGTGAATGTGAGTTCAAACTAACCACAGTGACCTAGAGGGCTCTCACGCACCGTTCGCGATGGCTCCCATACACACGAGAAGCGCCACTTCATATGCTATCAGCAGAGAAGAGGGAGCAAGTTCCTCCAAAGCAGAGGACGCGGCCTGGTGGGAAATGCGCAACTGAGACAGGCCGGGGGGGAGAACCCGGTTGAAGTGGTGGCCGAAGGCACTAGCTCTCCGCAAAAAGCAAGCAAGGCGGCAGACGAGCAGGGGTTGTGAGCGGCTACCTAGGAGTTGCGACAGTCACATCGTCGAGGCAAGGCAGAGCAGGTGTGTTGCTATCCATCCGTCCCATCATCGGCGATTCGAGCAAGGCAGCGCCAAAGTACACGAGCTAGATAGTCGTCAGTCATCGCCGTATGCGACGGCTCCTTGGAGGATTTGGCTCTCCCTGCAGCACTGGTTTTCGTGTCCGCCTTGACCGAGCCGCTTACCTGGCCTATTCCAACTCTTATCACAAACACTCTGCATGAAAAGTGCATGAATAGGGTGGAGATGAGCTCGGGCGAACAGCCACGGATGGAAACTTCACAGCCGCACAGCATGGCGGTGAGTCCAGGCTTCCAGCGGCACCCTCTTCCCAAGATGCTGCTCGATGCTGGCTTCTGGCTTTTGCACGCAACCGAGCTGCTCCCGGGCTGCGTCATGCTCGGTTTAGAACGATGGGTAGCATTACACATGTATGAAGACATGACGAACGGGCTCGGAACCAGTCAGAGCCGCTCTGCACCCGCGTGCTCCTTTGCCAGGACCCTTCAAAACGCGCCTTATGCAGCTGCAAGTCTTCCCAGCCACGCATCGTACCATCCTGAGCGGGCTTGACAAAAAAAGCAAACAGAAATCCTGACGCAGCCACTGCTGCCAAAGGACCGACCAAAGGACCGACCAGGACATTGAGACCAGAGAGAAATGCAGTTGCCTCACCGGGGACCGTCCCCCAACGTCCACATGCTCCTGATTTGCTCCAACCCGACGTCCCCGGCATTAGTCGGTTCGCCCTTCGAGCTTTGTACGCGAGAAGCATACCTCGCGCTTCCTATTGGCGGCCTGGGATCGATTTGTTGAATAGATGGTCTCATGCCTGTTGTTCCCGTTTAGTACTAGGCGTGCTTTTCTGGGTGGCCTTGTGGTGGAGGCACTTCAATGCCGGAAATCTCCTCTTAGGTCTTTTAAAGCCGATCGTCTCGTGGGCAGATCAGTGGGTACACCACGATGTGTTCTGGCTAGGGGGGATCTTACAGTACTTCCGTTAAGCTAATATTCACGTCAGGAGATGCTGTGAACGGCAGCTCCCGTGGCACTAGAACGGGGAGCAACCTGTCTCCGTCTGACCTCCATCGGCTAAGGAATGAGCCCACGCAAGCTGATGGGTGCTTGCCTGATGGAAGGAAGGAATTGCACACAACCTCAGTGCATGGCATAGTCGACGCCATACCAATCATCTGCTACACTTTTCGGTGGGTAGCACTGGGATGTGTGAATGGATTCTGGGGAGACTGGCGTGCATCTACCAAGTAAGGGGGGGTATATATGGACCAGCACAACTGAGTGCTCTGCCGAGGCTGCATAATTCTCCTAGGAGATGGCGTCTCCCCGGTTCAGCATACAGTACTCTGAACGGAATACGGGGTCCAGATAAATACGGCAAGGTATGCCCAATGGTATGTCCACTGTTCTTTGCAGCCAAGCTTTGCGGTCGCTGATCTCGGCCTTTGTGTACGAACCAGACCTGGTGCGGCTCGGTGTCTGGCCTGGGTGAAGCACAACACGTGCTTCAGAGTGGTATTACAAGATGCCATGCCGTACGAGTGCGGATGCCGGGCGCGGGGCACCTCGTGTATGATACTGCTGGGATGGACTACTACCTATCACAGATGCATCTGCAGTGTGCCATTGCTTCCTACAAAGTACGCACCCATGCAAGGTATGCTTTCCCTGGTCGTTGTTTTGGTGTTCTCCCGATCCATGTAAGCATGCACCTCACCCAGGAATCCCAGTCCTAGGGTCCCCCTGCTAGGAAGCACAACCGCGATAGCAAACACGGCACGATGTGGTGCGCGTACTTGAGAGCAGAATGGGGGGGCGAAAGAGGAAGAGGGAGGCATTCAGCTCGATGCCTCTGCATCCCAAGGATGGAAGAGGTTGGTGGATCGGGGCCATGCGCTGGGTACGACGACCTCTGCTTTCTCAACAACCCTGAGCATCACCACCAGGTAATCCCCCCCCCCTCCCTACCCCCTGTCAACCACCAGATATCACACACACACACCACGATTCAAAACATCTTAGTAACAAACCATCCAAAGATAGGCACAGTACGAGCAGCGGGGAAGCGCCTCGACCAGGACTGCAGAAGCGAGCTCCAGAAAGAGACATGTTCACAGCCCGGAAGTCGAGGACGGGACCCAGACCACTCTCTGCATGCTGATCGTTTCAGCTGGATTGCCAAGGTAGCGGCCATGTGATGTGTGCCACGTCAATCGGCCTCTGACAATGGGACCTGTGGCGTACATTGATTAAATACCTACATGGTCAAGACAGCGGCCGGCACATGTATTCGAAGTACTTGCTCCATGTATTTGGTACGGCGGCAGAATGGCAAACCCTCATGACCGGTACGTGAGCTCAAGTACTTAAGGAGTTGAGTTTCGGGCCACACTCTTGCTATCCAGCTTCAAGCTCCAAGCTTCTCAACTCAAGCTTCTCAAGTTCACCAGGGCTTGACGCATCGCATACTTCACGCTTACAGTATCCTGGGTGCTTCCCGTGTCACTCACACGACGATCCAGTCTTGCTTCGCGACCTAGGTCTTCAGCTCTCGGAATCTCTGAAAAGCACAAGAAACCACCTGCTGCGAAAATGTCTTCATCAGGCGGCATCTCGACCACCCCGATCACCAGCATCGAGTCAGCGAACACTCATCCCGACAACGTGGTCCCCACGGCAGAGCAGAGTGCCTCTGCCTTTGGCTATAGCAGAAGCCATTGGCAGGGGCTCGTCGAGAATGCTCGCTCCATGTCGCTCAGCCGTGATACGCTTGATCTCATGAGCCTAGCAAGGCATGGCCCCAAAATGCCCGACGACATGGAGGGAACCTCCGAGCTCGCGGGATATGCTAAATGGCATCTCTCAGAGGGAGAAAGGCCAACTGGTCCTGGCAACGTGCTTCACCCCGTGCGCCTTGGCATGAAACGACGGTGGGACCTCACGAAGCATGACCTCACAGAGTGTGAGGTGTCGGACCGCAGCAGCTTTGTTTTCTCGGACAGCGAATCCAATGGCCTTGCCATCATGTTCCTCGCCTGGTCTTACATCTTGAGTGTCTTCTTGCTTGAAGAGCAGAAGACTCCCTTCGTTTACACGGAAGCAACTGCTGCTTCTGGTGCTGCATCGCCCACAGACAACGAGTTCACGATTGACCTCGGCGACGCAAGCGATGAAGAACATCGCTGGTGGTCAACCCTCCTTTCTCCGGGTCAAGGGTGGAAGGCTTCCCGCGCCAAGCAGCCGGTGTGGGCTGTCAAGTACACGGGCAACGTCAAGTTTTCCATCAAGAATCCACGCACCGAGCCGTTGCCGCCCGATATCAAGCCTCCCTCCAGCAGGCAGGCAGTTGCCTTCCTCGCTCGATTTGCCGCCAGGTACGACCTGGAGGGCCAGGCGGGCCTGGCGCTCGCAATGGCACTGACGATTCCCCTTCATGACAAGATGATGTCGACGATCAAGCTCCCAAAGCCGCATCTTGTCAAGCTGGAGGATGCTCCTCCACCCTCTTCGCTCATTGACAAGGAGTTCCGCCTCTTGTCTTACTACATGGTCCTCAGCTCGAACCCTACCTTTGTTGGCTCCGCTCTCTGGTCTGTCTTCTGGGAGCCTGCGATTGACTGCAACCTGGCCAGCTCTTGGTGCACCCCAATCATCCAAGAGCTTCAACCTCTGATTGAGAGTGAGGACTTGGAGACGCTCAGCCACGTGCTTGCTCAGCGAAGACCCGGTGTTGCCCCCCTGTGGTATGGTCTGCTTGCCTGTGGTATCACAGACACCGTCTCGGCAATTGTTCCCTTCCTGGAGAAGCTCTACACTCACGTGCCGACAAAGTTTATGCCGGAAGTTGCTGTCTGGACCGATTCTCCTCAGTCCTTCATGGATCTCCCTGGATCTGGCCCATATGTTGAGAAGAACAAGGTCTCGCGAGCAGACTTGTGGCGGCTTCGCCATGAGTACTGGAACGCTTGGAAGGGGGGCATTCACTTCCGCAATTTGCCGAGCACTCCCTTCCAGCCTTTTGGCGCTGTTGACGCCGAGGAAGTTGAGCTTATGGTGCGAGGCCATCTCCAGTGCCCGAGACACGAGTGGGTGTACTCGGGCTTCACTTGGACGACGCGCAGCAGGATAGAGCTGACCCATGAGCCCCGTGTCTTGACGACCTCTTGGAAGCAGTTTGAAGCTGATTCGCGCGCCCACACGCCACCTCGCGGCGCAGGAGAGCCCGATCGCGAGATGGATTACAGGGCATCCAGGAGAGCCGTTGGCGACATGTTCCGATGGGCTGCCACGGAGATGGACCCCTCTGGCAAACACATTTACTCTCATCCGTGGGTCGAGATGGAAGAGCATCTCGCCATGGGCTTGGATGAGAAGCAGAAGTCTGACGGGCCGGTGCGCTTGTCGGAACTGTCGATGGATAGGATCAAGGAATGGGTCGTCAATTCTGGTAAGTGAATTCACCACTTCAGTACTCTACGGTCTCTTCTGATCAAGGCTAACTTGACAATTCCGTCTAGAGGGAGGTATTGAGCAAATGCCTGAACTTGGCGAGGCGGCTTGAGCAGACGCTTCTACGGAAGGGTATACTGCACATTTTCCTTTGTATTTTCATGATCAGGGCGCACACGGTTCCAGAAACCATCGACTAGGCACACAGACTGTGATGGAAGCCAGCCGGTTATATGACACAGACCCCATTAGAATAGAATTGGCGGGAGCTGGTATGCTTCCTGGGCAGCAGGCAGGACTGGGAATACGCCTGAGAGGGAGTTTTGCGCCATCCTTGGTGAATTGCTCCCAGGCAGTTCGTTCGTTACTTTGATAGACATGTTCAATTCTTTCATTGCTCATGAATTTGTGCAGGCTTCGCATAAGTCGAATGTTGGAGACAGTCTGGTAGACTTGCACAAGCTGCCTATCGAACACGAAATCGAGACAAGAGAGAAAAGTCAACGGGAGCCATCCGTGACTGGAGGTATTACTACTGCGTATTACTACTATGTACATACGAAGGGACTCAGGTGAGAAAAGGAGACAAGAAAGAATACGGACGGCATGTGAGTACGTGCCATATCATGATACGACACGCCCAAGAAGAAGCAAATACTAGACGTCAGCGATCTCATCGAACGAACGGCCTGGACCTTTTTCCCGTGCTGTCCATGTAAGTCACCGGAAGAAGACCAGATTGGCCCCCAGGCGAGACACAGCGGGGGTGAGGCCCTGAGCTTAGCGCTCTTGTCTTTCACAAAGTGAATCACTTACGGCCATTTGCCGATATCCGCGATATGCCTTGGCCGTGCCGGGCGTGAGTTGAAGATAGGGGGGTACCTAGTATCTGAACCAGGACCAGACACCTCCGCGCCGTCAAGTTGCTGAGGTACCGCGTACAGGAACAAGTGCTCCGCTTTGGCGCTGTGAGAAGGATGGGGCGAGCTAATGCAGGTCGCCGCGCCTCGTGCCTGCCCGTGTGATCGGTTCGAAAAAGGCAAGAACTGTGAGCCATTTTGGAGTCGAGGCAAGGGAAGGGTGAGAGGCAAAAGGTGGACCGTGGGTGTCGTCGGCCTCTAGAGAGTAGAGTGTCCTGCCGCAAAACAACACGCCCCTCCCCCTGGCTCAGAGGTTTAAAGCCCGCACTTTGCCGCTATTGCCTCGAAGCAAGGGATAGCAGAAAGCGAGACAAACAGAAGCAGATCTCTGTCGCTTTTTGACTTAGTCGCTTTTCAGGAGGCGTGCAAGTACAGAGGTGCGATACGAAGCAAATCCTGCGGCGTGCTGGCACAGACTGGCGTAAATACTGGCCAGGTACGTACTTTAAACGGAGGGGAAAGGGCGACGGAGGGGATCCCCCCGGCCCGGCAAAGGTCTCCCGGATTCCGGCCCCACTCAGGACCAATCATGGCCGGACTGGTTGTCTCTCCTGCCCGCAAAGCAGCGCTTTCTCCTTGCGTTGATTCATTCTCCTAGGCAGCCGCACCTGCCTGATTGGCCTTTTTGCTTTCTTTGTCTCTTCTACCTGGTACCAGGTATCTGGTATTCCACGGCTGGCCAACACAGCGGACACGGGATGTGTCGCAGACTCTGAGGTAAACTGTAACTCATGCAGCTTGGCTGCTATCTGAGGTAAGGTGACGCACACGACTTGGCAGTGGGAGGGGGAAGGCACCATGAGGGCACGTACCAGAGCCCGATTGCCATCGGGCGTGATCATTGAGGGGGCGAGGCTCGATGAGGAGAGACATGGAGAGAGAAAGACAACACCAGAAAAGAAAAGGAAAAGACAGACGATGCGTATTTCGGAGGCACGACAGGCAAGGCTCCTGTCGTGCCGTGAGCCATCTGAGACTTTTTCCCCCTTTCATTTTGTCTGGTCTTGGACGTAAATTACATCAGATTTGTCTTTATAAACCGACTTCTGTCGTCGATTGATCTTTGGTTTTTCTTCAGACATCATTCTTGCATCTGTTCCTTCTCTGAGGCGATCAAGTCATTCCTCGGGAGACACCAATAGTTGAGCATCCTCTTCATTTAATTCGACTCTTGTCATCGCAACAATGGAAAACACTCCGCCTCAAGAGCCAGAGCATCATCAAGAGCAGCATCTTGTGGGCCAAGACCACCACTCACAACCGGTGCCACCGCCCCCGGCCGAGGCCAATGCTGGGCCCGAGCGCACCAGAAAACGATCTCGTGCAAGCACGAGCGCCGTTGGCGACAGCGCCGCCGAGAATCATTATGCGAAGAGGCGGCAGACTTCAGATGCTTATGATGGCGGGGCGGATGCTGATATGGCTGGCAACGCGACTGCCAGTACGGCTAAGAACAGGATTGCCACTCGCATAACCTTTGTCAACGAGACTGCTGGCACAATTGCCGAGCAGATCAATGGGGCGGCTGCATACGCAGGCAAAGAAGAGAGGGGAGCGGCTGCTGAGGCTATGCAGCATTGCACGGAGTTTCAAACACGCATCCTCCAGACGGAGAATGTTCCAGATGTTGCTGCAGTTGCGGCTGCGGCAGCAGCGGCAGCAGCAGAAGACGAAGAAGAAAGGAGCACCATTGAAGCCAGCGGTGGCAGCACAAGCACCTGGGACTCTGCTCCCACGGAGGCGAGCACCCTGGATGCAAGCAACAGCAATTCAAGCATTCATCAGAGCTCTCCTCGCTCTGCCAGCCATGGCGCCGCAGCTTTGGAGGCAGAAAACCAGGACAATGGGAGTTATACGACACATTTCGAATCCTTTGCCGAATGGCAGGCCTTTCTCGACGGGGACAGACGGAAGCCGTATCCGTACTGGGCCTCTCAACCTGATAGCGATTGCTATGCACTGCCCAGGTCCATGCTGCCCAAGGAGCACAAGAGTGTCCCTTTCCGAGATCCCTCGTGGCTGTATGACTTCAACCGATGCGGAACGTATATGAGTGAGGATCCAGAGGGCCTTGGTCCAAAGGCGACGGCACTCTACAAGGAATTGCTTGAAAGAGAGCAGCCGCTTCCCAAGAAGTCCTTGTTTGATGACGATATCATTGGCGAAACTTGCGAGAGGGTCAGGTTCAAAAATGAGACTACGCTATTCCGCGACATCACTCCTCTGATTGCGCCGTCAGTCGAGCTTCTTGCCATTGACGACCCGCGTCTGGGACTCATGTGCGAGTCCACAAATGAGGTGTGGTCAAACTCTCAACCGGTCATCCGCATTCAGCCGCAGCCCAGCTATGCCATCGGGTTCTCGGCCGACGCGTTTACAGAAGAGCAGTTTGGCAAGGCCAAGGACTTCTTCGACGACCTCTATGCGGCAAAGATATCCCCTACTATGAAGGTCACACCCGACATGTTCTTCCCTTGTTTCGCAGTGGAAATCGGGCCCATCGCCCTGGGCGAGCGTCAGAACGTACACAGCATGACAATCGGCATGCGCGGCGTCATTGAGCTCTTCCGCGGCGCCGGCCGCGAGGCCGAGTTGGACCGCCAGATCTTGGGTTGGTCCATCGCCCACGACCACCACCGGGCGGAGATATCGGTGCATTACCCGGTGATCTACGGGGATATCACAAACTTCCATCGAAAGATGATTCGCTCGTTTGACTTTTCCGATCCCACGTGCGACAGGTGGACTGCGTACCGTTTCACCAGGAACCTCTACGACACCTGGATGCTGGCGCATTTCGCCCGGGTCTGTTCCGCCATTGAAGACCTTCCCAATAAATGGCCGCGCTATGTGGACAGTATTGATGGATTCCAGAGCTGAGCCTTACACCCGTGGCTTGAGGACACAGCATCTGCTTTGAGCCTTCGATGTCCAAGTCATCAAGTTTCATTACCATTAAGCCTTACATATAAAACCTTCTTTTACTGGTATTAACACTCGCATACGCGCATTTCACCTATGTTTCATTTCTTCAATTGTCATGGATATATTTGCCTCCACGGTCTTTTCATTTGTCGTTGCTATCTAGGCTGGTACCATCTTGTATGTAGCCTTCATTACCAGCGTTGGATTCAATGCTGTGGTACGAGTTTCCCCAGGTCAGCTGGGTTAAAGCTCGTTGGGGACAGCAATCTTTACTCGGATTTCATTGTGTAATCCCACCCTTTCATAGCATACCGGCAGGCCGCGCCGCGTTTTCTTTCTATAGACATCGTTTTCTGAAGTTGGATTTCTTGAAGCACAGTTGCCGTTTGTCCATACATTTGCCCAGTGATGCTTGTGGTCACCACGATTGCACTTCTCCCGGGAAGGGGTCTGGATCGTGCTAGGACTCAACCCAAGCACAACCCATACCGACATCCTGCTCTTTTTGCCCAGAACTTCCAGTAACTACCGCTCTAACCATGAAAGAGCTTTTCAACCCGAATTCTTCCAATGCCCTTTGGATGGGGATGGAGGACTATCCCATATGGCGGTTATACATACGCCCTCCTATATCCTGGGCGTGCCGATACTCTCGTCACTTCCCATCGCCCCCAAACATGCGTGACGATCGAGATGTCTTTTCTTTGTCGAGGCTAGTAGCAGTGCCTTCTCATACATTGCATGATCCTTGCATGATATTAGTATTGCCTGTGAGGTCTGAGCCCCCGCTGTTGACAAGACATGTATCTGGGGCACATGCAGCTCTGGGCAAGACAAATCTAGGTTGACAGGACGCCAAGTAGGCATCCTTGGAAGCCATGATTCATCTCTTTCCGTGTCAATCGTTCCTGGTTTTGAGAATCTGGATCTGAGACTGACAGGGGGATGAGTACCTGAAAACAGGCAGGTGAGTACTTGATGTGCTCTCATTGGGGGGGTATACGTACCTTATTCTTTTGCGGACGACAACGAGGCTTGCATGAGGGCGTGAGCGTGAGCGTGAAAACAGGCATGTACTTTGTTTGCCCGCTACAATGGGAGAACATTACTGTCTTGGGCTGGATATTGCGTGGCGTTCACCATATGCTCATGCGTATGTAGAGGTAAGTTTTGGAGAGGGCCGAGCTGGGGGGGAGGTGTGAGATGGGCCATACATGCACGAGCGCACGGGTCACAGATACCTAGGGTACGCACACAGGCAGTGCGTGCAGCCTGCCCTGGTTATTGGGCCTCGAATCAGCCGCACAGAGGGGGGGGGGGGGGGGGGTATGAGAGGATCCACGTCCCAATTACATGTGTAGAATACATAGCAGGAGAGACCACATATGAGCCCGGCATGTACATACATGTAGCTGATCTTACGAGTACTTCTATTCTTGTTGTGTAAGTGGTGAGTATCAGACCTTCGTCTCTCTCACGCGCCATTTGCTCGGGATACGGACAATCAGACATCTCATGGCTGAACTCAATGACAACCACACTCGGGGGAATCCAACATCAAGTATCAAACCTGATTCCGGCATCGTAAAATGCTCTTGAAACACACAAGGAGTGGGACCATCTCGACGAGCCTCTGAGCAGTAGGTATTAGATCATTGCCTTTTGAATCGGCGTTTAGAAGGAGGAAAAGAGCCGATGCTTCCCCCAGCTTTTTTACTCATGCCGTAATGCCAATGTATCACATAGGCCCACGGGAGTTTATGGGAGATTGCACCGCGCCCTGGGGCGTCTTCACCTTTGCTACATTGCGGGAAGCCTGGTTCTCTGGATGTTTGAAGGCGGGGGTGAGATTTGAGGAGGTATTTAGTATGACGTGGTGGAATGACTTGTTGTTTGTCCCGTGGCTCATGATATGAGTTGTCTCTTCGGTTAAATTACGATTTGTGCTGTACTGTATGATGGGGATGGGGGCAAGACAGAATTTCTCAACGTTGAGCTTGCACGGATGGACGTTTGTGGCGTGGCGGATTGGCGTGTATTGTATGCCATACCAGAGCAAGGACATGTTGAAAAGCACAAATATTACTGAGATGATAATTTTCAACCAGTGACATTCTATATATATATACAATCGGCATAAAACTGTTCAGACTACAATGTATCGTAGGTAGTTCAGAGATAGCCAACGTCCATATTGCGAGCCCTTGAACTTACCCTTGAGCGCTTCTTGTTCTTCTTCATACTCAAGACTGCAATTCCATCTACGTATATTCCCTCCACCAACCGATAACCTTCTCATTCGAAAGCAGTAAACAGAGCATGCAACTTCTAGAATTACTTGATAATACCGTTTGTAGAGTCCCCGTTTCAAGAGGAGGCCGGTGTTTCTCGACTGTGAGCTTTCCAGCTGTGTATCCAAAAGGCACCTTTCCTCGTCCAATTCAAGTCATGTACCTTAGTTGACGTGCAGCCGCAGAAGCAAGGCATACTTCAATCAACCCCCAAAGACTCTCACTTGATAGATTTCTGTGGCCGCTGGACCATCGCCGTCTGAGCCCCCATCGTACGTTTCTCCCACACGTCTGTCGCTGACAGTCCCTTGACTGGCTCCTATTGACTACCTCACAAACCGACAAACCACCATTCGTTCACTATTCGGTAGGTTTTCAACCCAATGCTGGGCAGTGTTATCAGAAGGGCGACAGGCAGAATGCTCCATTGAAGCGTCCCACAAGCCATGCGCCGGAACCCGGTTCCGATCGAAATCGAGTTTTGGGGAATCTGGGGAAGCGGGTCTTGATTCTCCATCACGGGCATCACGAGTCATCACGAGGGGCACATGAAATGTGTGGTGTTCGTTGAGAAACAACGAAAATTCAAGGCCTCCAAGGCCCTCGTATGCCATTTATAGGTGCATCTATAAGGTAGCCATTGCCATGGTGAAAAGAAAAACATAGGAGATACGAAACACCCTTGCAAAGAAAACTGCTCCCTGGCCTTCGGCAATCGTCACGAAGCCACGCGTCTGGGAATCCATCTATATACCATATCGACAATTACTGCGTCTCGCCAACCACTTTTCGGATAGCCTGAGCCACATGGTCAATGTTGTGAGTGTTCAGGCCAGCCATGCTGATCCGCCCGTTCTTGGTCATGTAGATGTGATACTCCTCGCGGAGCTTCATGACCTGGGGTTCTGTCAGACCCGTAAAGCTGAACATGCCAATCTGGTCTGTGATATGATTCCAGGTGCCTGGCGTCTCGAGCTCCTCAAGCTTGGATCGGAGAGCTTTGCGCATGTCAATGATGCGGCCCGACATGGTTCTGAGGTTCTCTTCCCACTCGGAGAAGAGCTGGGGGTCGTTCAGCACGGTGCTGGCTATCCTTGCGCCATACAGGGGAGGGTTGGAGATTTCTGAGCGCTGCAGGATGGCGAGCTGAGATGCAATTCGCGTGACGGTTTCGGCGGCGTCGGCGGCGGGAGCGCCCACGAAGTGGAAGCAGCCAGCTCGCTCTCCGTAGAGACCAAAGTTCTTGGCGAAACTCTGAGCGATTACGAGCTCGAAGCCCTGCTCAACGAAGTAGCGCACAGCGCTGGCATCTCGTGCAAGGTCGCCAGAGGCAAAGCCCTGGTAGGCGCAGTCGAAGAAGGGAAAGTGCTTCTTCTCGCGGATGATGGCCGCCAACTGCTTCCACTGGTCAAGCGTTGGGTCGACGCCGGTTGGGTTGTGCGCGCAGGGGTGGAGCAGGATGATGGAGCGTTCGGGAGCCGCTGAAATGGCCGCCGTCATGCCCTCAAAGTCCAGTCCGCGGGTCTTCTTGTCGAAGTAGGGGTACTGGGCGACGGTGATGCCGACGTTGTTGAAGATCTGGTGGTGGTTCGCCCATGTGGGATTTGACACATAGACGGTGCGGTTGCCCTTGTAGAACTTGGCGAGGAACAGGGCGCCCAGGTGGACGGCGCCGGTGCCCGAGATGGTCTGCACAGATGTCACGCGGCGATCCGCGAGGGCAGGCGAGTTGGCGCCGAGCATGAGCTCCGCGGCCTTGCTGGTGAAGCTCTCGAGACCGGCGATCGGGGCATATTCGTGGTTCAACTCGGGGTTGTTTCGGAGAATGTCATCAGCCTGTTGTTGCCGCGAGCAGTGGGTCAGCGAGTCAATGCCACGATGTGCGAGGTAGATGAAGAACTGCAAGCGGACCAATGATGGTTGCGCCGATTGAGCTTATCGCTAGCATCACAAGCAAGAGGAGCTAGCAGCATGCATGATGCACCGCATCGCAGGGCCTAGCTCTCAAGATGGGACGGGAGCAAGAAGAAGACACCGTACCTTTTTTACCACGGGCAGAACCCAGGGCTTCGCATTGTTATCTCGGTAAGCGCCAATTCCCTAGAGTAAGCAGAAGGATCAGTCAGTCAGTCCGTTATTGCGAGGCGGAATCTATTAGTCAAGCTTTGGGTAGATTTGTGGGCTTTTGGTTGCCTCCGACGTCGCAGCCATGATTGCGACAGAATAGGCGAGCCTGAGCGACGGCCGCGGGGGGGGAACGAGGGGCAATGATGAGGAGAATGAGGGGGAAATTGATGGATATCGGATGGAGAAAAGGGACAGGAAAGAAAAACAGAAAGCAGAAGAAGCAATAGCAACAGGAGCTTGGCAACATACCAGATCGACCTTGTTCGGGCTGGTGTCAGCCTTGTAGGCGCGCGCGAGGCCAAAGAGGGGATCCTCAGGCGCCTGGGGCACCGTTTCTGGCGGGAAGCTGGTGGTGGACGCCATTGCGGGAGAGACGTGGCTCGCAATCTTGTTGAGGCGGGCGAGAGGGGGAGAAGAGGCAGACGATGAGGGCTTGGGTTGAGGTTGAGACTGAGACTGAGATTGAGGTTGAGAGATTATGAGAGAAGAGGGTTGAGCGGGTGATGACGACGATGATGATGATGGAGGAGCCATTGGTGGCGGTTCGCGGTGGGAATGTCGTCTGTCTAATATGTAACCGGATGGAACGACCAGCGGACGGTCATCAAACGTTCCAGGCACGAGCGAGAGCGACTCGACACAATACGCGCGCTTCCAGTGGTTCGATGGTGGGGTTGGAGACGGCTAAAGTGCTTAGATTGTCAGTTCAGGGCACATCCAATGCAGCCACTGCGGGAACCCGGGTGAACACAGACCCTGAACAAGGAACAGAACCTGGAACCGGAGCGGGCTGGGGCTGAGCTGCCGCTGGAGAAGCGCCCCGGAGACGGTGGAGAGGCGCTGGAGCAGTCCCCTGTGGTGCCCGCTAAATCCTGGGTGGGCTGCTGGTGCCTGCACGTCACCAGACCTCGAAAGCTTGGGTGATTCGTTCCGACTCCCGGACGAGCCTAATAAGACGGAGCAAAGCCTCGAGCTGACGATATCAGGGGGTTGGCCACGGGACCAATCCGATGCGCGCTGTATTACGGGAATCCTAGGGATGGAGATGGACGGTCGGGACGGGAAGCTGGGCTTTCGTTATCGCCGGAAAGTTGTTAGGGGTTGCTTGTTGGGTGCTGCCTGGCTTGTGATGGCCAGTTGAAACTCGACGATTTGCAGGGCTGATGATATTCAGGAGCTTCGACAAAGACCCCTTGGGCAGTGATGCAGTCAGCAAGTCTGTTCCAATTCCCCTTTCCCTCTCTGTTCATTCCGCTTCTAAGATGTTGAAACCGGTGAAACGGGCCGGGCGACGGGAGGCGATCATCTGGCCAAGACATGTAGTATGCAAAGTCATACCTTGATGCTAGGCAGGCCTCGAGGCGGCCAAGCGAGATGCGTTACGAAAACGGCCAAAAGGGTCGGACGAGTGCGACGATGACAACTAACCCCGTGTCAGGGCTGCGAAAAGGGTACAGTACTTTTGAGCTGTCGGCAGAGGCAATTTATTCCACGCAGCAGCGATTGTAAAGGAACATGGTAAGACGCATCGAGGCGCTGGACTCATGCATCTCGGGCAGTCGAGCCGCTTTTTATCTGTCGTCATGCCATGTGCAACTCCACGGCTTGGGGGTGGGTTGGCCGAGGCCCCTTCGGCTTGCACGGGCTGCTGAGCCGGCCGGGCTTTGTACTTTCACAGTTGTACTGTAGATGGTAAGGTACGAGCAATTAGGCACGTCAATCGCTGGATGTAGTGCGCAATCTTCTGGATGTGAGGTACAATATCATTTCCAGGTTACTAACCCTGTTCCCAGGTACGCTTAGAGGCAGGCTGATGACCATAGGACTGCATCATGAGACCTCACGATATTACACTCGCTATACTCCTCATAACCCCATGCCTAAGTAGTTATTGTCATGCCTCATCCGAAAAGAACGATCATCACATCTCCAACAACTTATTAACACTTCAGGAAATAACTAGCCAGGACGCAAAGCAAGGCCGTGAGTAAGGTTCTGTATAAGCCCAGCCGGTACTTTTTCGAACCCCGGATTTCAAGCCGGCCAAACTCCACCCGATTGGACACACCGCCCACAAGCCACGGAACCCCAGAGCGTCTCCTTTTCGTCGAATGACACATAATTGCCCATCGTCACGCTCTGCAGATGCCCTATTTTGACATTAGCTTCCGGTCGAAGAGTCAGGTACCGAGCCCGGAAACGCCCCATCAAGCCTCGTGGACAGGAAAACTCCAGTTTCTCCCCGCATACCGCCGGCTCGTTCTGGAGCCCGCGCTCGTTTTCACATGCCGCCGGATGTCCCCCGTATTTCGACCCAGCCCCATGGGTCGTTGAACGGCTCCAGATTAGGAGCCCCCGTTTCACAGAACTGCATGGCCTCAGGCGTGTCTGTTGATGCGATGCCGCCATCGGATTCTATGATGCTAGTATGGGAATTCTGTAAATAAATCTTCCCAGCCCCCCTTCAGATAATCAAATCCCACAGGATCAGGAATGCACACAGCCCGCTCGCCGCAAAAAAAGTGTACCGCGCCGTGCTGGGCCGCTCGCTGGCCTTTTTCAACTGCTTGTTGCCTCCGCCAACATTATCCGCCATCGACGCCGAATCCGCCACGAGCAACTCAATGTTTTCAGACTGCGCCGTGAGGTTGTTGACCAGAAGCGTCTGGAGCTCCGAAATCTCCAGCAGCGACTTTTCCGCAGTCCTGTGACGGCTCATGTCAGTATTCTATTGCCAACAGCGCCTGAGCGTCTGCGCAGAGTCCAAGCAATCTTGACCTACCTCACTTTGTCCAACGTGCTTTCGTAGTGCTCCATCATGCTTTGGTTGCCCTCCTCAAACATCTGAACCTGTTCGTCTGTCAAGCCCTCTGTAATCGGAGCAGACGAGTCCTCGGCCAAAGCGTCGCCCGGTGTCTGCCGATGCGGTCTGTAGGCCGTCGGTGCAAACTCTGCCAGATCCCCCATCGGCAACATGCTCCGGCTCTTCTCCAGCTCCCTGCGCAGTCTCGTCTCCATCATGTCCTGCTGCGTGCGACAACACAGCTCCAGCCGCTGCCGCAGGAACCACAGCACGCCGTCCCGATACCCCCCAAGCTGCAGAGCCTGCGCCTCGGCTGCGGCGTGTTCCGGAGACTTGTTGCTGGCGAGACCGCCCGATGCCCAGGAGCCGAGGGCGCCCAGCCCCTTTGTGTACTTTTTGCGGATAATGGCCGACTCGGTCTCCCGGCGGAGCTGTTCGGCTTCATCCAGCGATCGTATGCTCGCGTTGAGCTCCCGGATCATCTGCTTCGCATTGGCGTCGATTTCTTCCCGCTCCCGATCGGAGAGGACTCGTGGCTGGTTCTGAGCGAGCCGGACCTGTGCTCGGCGGGGTTGCGCCGTGGACAGATAGGCTTGCCGTACATCTCGGAGCTGCTGGTGTAGGCTGGTGATGTGCGAGTTCTGGAGGAAGTAGTGTCAGCTTCCAGACCTGATCAAAGCTGTGTACTCGATATAGAACGACTGACAATCCGGTATGCCTCCTGCAGAAAGCTGTCAATGTCCTCCAGAGACACCTTCTTGACGACCGGCGGCGCGTGATGTTGCCGAAGCAGCTCGTTGAACTGCTCCGTAATGTTCACATCCGCCGGTATCGCGAATCCTGAGCCGTCCATACTGCCGATTGTTATCCGGCGACAGTCAATCGCACCTGGGCAAGGCCTTGTCGCCAAAGTTGTCGCATGCACGTCATCGACATCACCCAGCTTTGATGGAGCTACGTATGGTGTAACAGCACGTCGGCGGCAGAGGTGCGATTGTGCTTAGTCATCAGCGCATCCAACCGGCAAACGCACAACCTCAACTTTCTGGTTCATCCCTCTATCGGATTGCTGTTCATACTCTGTAGATACACAGCGGTTCCACAACCGGCTGTGGCCCGGCCTATTCCCGCCGTTGCTCAACGTCAATCTGCCTCTTTTGCGACTCAGGAAGTGGACTACCTCGTTGCAAGTGCTGAGATAATGGCCCACCAGCTGAGAAACTGACGTTGGCCTGTTGAGTTCCTGTACCAACATGAGATCCTACGAGTCTGCCCGCGTGGAATGAAGAGCTGTTACAACACCGATCCTAGCCAAGAGGATGGTCGATAGGTACTACACAAGCCTCCCTCAGCGGCCCGGCACGGTTACCGCTTCCAGTTCGGATGTTGCAAGCATTGGATGGATAGATGCGGAAAATCACGATGCGCCACCGGAGAATATCGACGCTAATGCCAAAGGGAGGGATGAACATTGAGAGTGGGAGTTGCGTGTGGGCGGGAACCAACGGCTACAGACCGGTGTGATTCGTGGATGAAAACAGAGAGATCTTGTGGTTTCTCCCCTTCCTTGATGGCTCGGACGTCGACCGAGGAGGAATGGGGGCCGCGTGCTGAGTGATACTAATAATGGCAACGTCTTTGTTCCCTTTTGCTTTCTGTGGCCTTATCCTCCTTCTTCCCCTGGCTGGTTACCTTATTCCCGGGTTCGTCTGACAACCTGTAGACGACAGATGAGTAGGTGAAATTTCGAGAAACGGACCCGTCTTCAAAGTAGTAGCGGACAGCGACCTGGATGCCGGCTTCGTCTCTCGCCATCCGAGCCATGGTTCCCCGGAAATACTGAGACTCTGCTTGCGTTCATCGTATCTGCAATGCAAGGCACCTGACGGATCATTTGGCCCCGAACCCAGCCAAGACCCCTTCTTCCCTGTGACCCTGGACGCAACGAAGCTGGAGGAGGAAGAAAACCAGCTGTCCGGGGGGTGCTTGATAACGGGCATCGACCGAATCTGTGGGGAAACGGAACTTCGATCGTCCACACGCAAGTGGTTTCCACCGCTAGGTACCCTGTCCCATCTGAAGCCGTGAAGGCTTCTCATCCCTTTCTCCTCCTGCTCCTCCTCTTGCTTTCTAATCTTCATCGTCTTGTGCTGCCGCCACGTCCATCGCCTCTCCTTGTTCAAGACGCCGCCATTGCCGAATGCGTCGCCATGAAGCAAGATGAAGCGATACAGCCGGTCGACAAGGAGACATGCGAGAGCCCTCAACCAGTAGAGGTCGAGTCGGACATCGAGGCCACTGGGGAGCACTACCTTGACCGGAAATCAGAAGCCAAGCATGCCGATCAGGACACCGCAGAGCTGCCAGCGAGCCACGACCAGGACGAGACAACCATCGATAACCTCGAGCTGGGCGACAGACACACCGTCCACGAGCCCTACAGCATCTTCTCCCGGCGCATGAAGATATGGATCACCATCATGGCGACCATCGCGAGCGTGGTGTCCCCAATGACGGCCCACATCTACTTCCCGGCATTGGACGCCCTGGCCGAGGAGCTCAACGTCTCCATCTCGCTCATCAACTTGACCCTGACCTCGTACATGATCTTCCAGGGCATATCGCCGACCATCTTTGGAGACTTTGGCGACATGGCCGGCCGTCGACCCGCTTTTGTCGTGGCCTTTGTCATTTACATCTGCGCCAACATTGGCCTCGCCCTGCAACGAAACTACGCCGCGCTCCTGGTGTTGCGCTGTCTCCAGTCGGCGGGCAGCAGCGGCACTCTCGCTCTCTCGTACGCCGTCGTTGCGGACATCACACCGACCGCTGACAGGGGCAAGTACATGGGCTTTGTCAGTGTTGGAATCAATATTGGGCCGACGATTGGTCCGGTGATAGGGGGCTTGTTGACCCAGTACCTCGGATGGCCGTCCATATTCTGGTTCTGTGCCATCTTCGTCACGGTCTGGCTGGTGCCGTGGGTCGTCACCGTGCCCGAGATATGTCGAAACGTGGTTGGAAATGGATCAATACCGCCTCAGTCCTGGAACGTTACGGTGATCGAGTTTCTGAAGAGGAGGAAAAGGGGCGAGAAATCGGCACCTGGGCCCAAAAGAAGGTTGCGGTTTCCGAATCCATTGGGCACCCTTGTCATCACCTTTGACAAGCAGATGAGCCAGATTCTGCTCATTGCGGCCATCATCTACTGCAACTTTATACTGGTGGCAGCCACGTTGTCCCCGCTCTTCACGGAGATCTACCACTACAACGAACTGGAAGTTGGATTATGCTTCTTGCCGTACGGCCTCGGGTGCTGCTTGACCGTCGTGTTGCAGGGATACGTGGTCGACTGGAACTACCGCCGCATTGCAAAGAAGCTGGGCGTCGATGCGAGCCACGGGCGACGAAACGAGATTGGCGATTTTCCCATTGAGTCGGCGCGTATCCAGCCCATCTACCCTTCTCTGCTTGCAGGTGCTGCCGCGGTCATTGGCTATGGCTGGGCCTTGCAGGCGGAGACGAGCGTGGCCGTGCCGCTTGTTCTTGTGTTTGCCATTGGCATGCTCGTCCCGAGCACTTTTAGCATCCTCAACACGCTCATTGTTGATCTGTATCCCGGGTCGCCGGCTACGGCAGCGGCAGCCAACAATTTGGTCCGTTGCTTGTTTGGAGCCGCGGCCACTGCCGTCGTGGACTACATGATCGACACCATGGGTCGAGGCTGGTGCTTTACGTTTCTGGCATTGGTCATGGTGGCATGCCTGCCTTGGCTGAGATTCATCGAAAAGCGCGGTCCTCGTTGGAGGGCGGAGAAACTAAAGAGGGCGAAGAGCACTGATAGCGAGAGAGCAGAGCCGGGAGCGACAGAACCGGAATGAGGCGATGACCCTGATGACGATATGAAGCTTGCTTTTGACTATCTTTCTTTGGTATTTTTCCGACTTCCCATATATACACCTCAAAGCATGGCGTTGCATCATGGCATCTGGAATCACTAGGCGGTGGCGTTGGTATTTGGACAGTTGAGCCCGTTCGTTGTGTCTCATAAAAGTCGTCATCACTATATTATTTGTTATATCTTTATCTGGGGTTTCTTTCCTGTTTTACAGAGCCAGAATCGCGTGCTCTACAGGCTCTCGTAGCGGTTCCCACATCAGCCAGTCGGATCGTGTCGTCCTATAACATGTTAGTGAACAACATATATCAAAAGGCAATCCAGGTAGCTCAGAGAGGGTTTCAAAGAAAAAAACATACGGCAACAAGCCCATAGAGTTAATCTTCCAAATGCCCACGGCCAGCGCCAAGAACTGCATGGCGACGTAGACGAGCTTGGTCTGCAGGATCTGGCCGGCGTTGCTGTCGGTCTGGAAGCGCTCAAAGGCCTGGTTGGTGGCCATGAGGCCGACGATGGGGTTCTTGAAGGCCATGAAGACCATCATGATGCTGAAGATCTGGAGCGAGTTGCCGGACATGTACATCATGATGGCGGTCATGGGGAGGCCCTTTACGGGGGCGAGGGCGACCTCCCATGCTTTCTTGACCTTGAGGGTATCGCGCTCTTCGGGGGAGGGTGGCTTTCGGGGCTGGGGGGCCTTGACGATGTCTTTGCCTTTCTGAGCGGGGGATGTCAGCCTTTTGTGAGGTAGAGAGAGTATGGTTCTTGAAGGAAGGTGAAGAAGCGTACCTTGGGGCCGCTCGGGGCGCTGGAGAAGCCTGGGGGGTCGATGATGCCGGGGACTTTGGACTTTGGGATGGGGGGGAAGTCGAGCTGGGCGGCCCAGTCCGGCGCGGCGACGACCGGAGCAGAAGCCATACTGCTGGAAGATGGGAATTGAAGTCGGTTGATTGGAGATTTAGAGGAATCGGCTGCCGGTCGGGTATCCGTCTATTCGTAGTTGCTGGTGGTTTAAGTCGTCGGTTGTTTCGTTGTTTGTCCGCCCGCAATGGATGATGCAAAAGGTGGGATTTAGCTCAGGTCAACTGAGAGCTTGTCGATTCCTCTCCGTCACTGCTGTCCTTGTCCCCGAAAGTCAGCCAGTGGGTCGCCAAGCACTGGACCTCTAATAATGAGCTCCAGCAGCAGCAGCAGCAGCTGTGCAGCACCAAGGCCGACCTTATCGATAGCCCCGGCCGACAAAGGCGAATCAGATGGGGGGACTCGCACCTGGTTCCTTTTGGGCCTGCATATACCGACCCTGCCGGCGCGCGCTTCCACTCCTTTTTTCCCTTATTACCTCTTGAACGGGGCTGCGCGAACCTGGAGAAGCGGGAATCCTTTTCCTATCTTTTCACGACATTTGTTTGTTTCCTCGAGCCGAAGCGAATTCTCAAACTCCCCACGTTTTAACAAGTTTTCTTTCCCCGGAAAGCGTAGCGAAATCGCGACTTCGAGGAACGAGCTCCTAGGAATTCGCAACCCGAAGCAGGCAGCGAGACGAACCGGCGCGCGTGTCGATACCAATTGGTCAGCCCTTTTGCCTCGATACAACACAACCGAATCGCCAACGGAACGGCATACAGTTTGTCTGGAACAATATCCAATATAGCACGAAACGGGCCGCACGATACGAACACACTACCGTTGTCGTCGTCGGCGTTGGGGCTTTTGAGAGCTCTCTACCTTGGTGGTGTCAAGGTTGCGAAAGTGTGCAGCTCTATCACATACGCCACCAGGTTTCACGAATTTAGGCGCCATTGTTGCCCTGGCCAGCACCGTCGAACAAGGCCTCTCTTTCTTCCTACTGCTCGGAAATCCCCAGGCTAAGTGTGCTGCTGGTTGGTTTGGTTGCCATACTGGGAGCTGCCTATCAAAAGGGTGACAGCCGGCCGCGTGACGACGTTTCGACTAAACCGGGTACGGAGCAACTATTCACACCAGGCCAGGCCAGACCACCACTTCACACAGCCAAGAGAAGCCAGCACCAGGCCGGAAGCAACGCCTAGGCAGGTCTTGCGGCGCATCGAGGTCTGCGGGGGAGGAGGACGTTTCTGATCCATAGCCTGCCATCACCATGTCTAACAACGGAGGTGGAGGGGACTCCAAGCTGTTCGCTCGGGTAAGCCCAACCTTTTTTCCTTATTGTCTTTCGCCTGCCCCCCCTTTGATGTTGCTTCTCCTCCGTTTGATTTGATATACGCGCGTGTCTTGTTTCTGTCACCATATCTTTCCTGTCCTGTCTGTGTCCCACTCGCGCAACGTTGGAGCGAATCTTTGCTGTTTCGCCCGTATCGGAAATCGTCAGTGTCGCATTCCTCTCCGGGCGATAGGGGCGACATCGACATTACTTTAACCGCGCTCCCTTCAAGAGTGCAATCACCGCGCTACGTTATATCGTGGCGCAAACACCTTGACATCTGCCCATCTCGACAATGATATTCCCTCACTGAAACACGATCGCGCGCACACTGATGCAACAATGGCTCTCCCGCTCGGCTTCATCTACATGCCAGCCCTTTCGCTCGATAAGCTAAGATCAACGCAGGGCAAAGTCGCGGAGCTGCGCCTCGAGCTCAACAGCGGCGGCAAGAAGGACAAGAACTATGCGACCAAGAAGATTGCGCTCAAGCGCATCGTGGCCAACATGACGATGAGCAACAACGACATGGTCGCGCTGTTTCCCGACATTATCCAGTGCATGCACATCTCGAGCTTGGAGATTAAGAAGATGTAGGCCAGCCCTGTCCTTGTATATGCCTTTCACACGAATCAATCTAATCCTTGATGCGTGGACAGGTGCTTCTTGTACTTGGTCAACTATGCGCGCGTTCGACCAGAAATCGCCGTCAATGCGATTCCCATTCTGGAGCATGTAAGTGAAGAACAACGACTGACAGGGCCCAGTGTTGATGAAGCTGAACGATAATGCCAGGACATGGAAGACTCAAACCCTCTCGTGCGAGCGCTCGCTCTACGAACCATGTCATACATCCATGTGCGCGAGTTCGTGGCAGCCACCGTTCCTCTCGTCAAGCACATGTTGAGAGACTCAGACCCCTACGTGCGGAAAACGGCCGCTTTCTGCGTGGCAAAGCTCTACGACCACGACAGGCACATGGTTGAGCAGTCGGACCTGATCGATCGGCTCAACTCCCTGCTAAGGGACGACAACCCCACGGTCGTTGCCAGCGCGCTGGCTGGACTGATGGACATTTGGGAGAGGAGCGATGCCATCAAGCTGACCATCGACTACACCAACGCCTCCAAGATGGTGGCGATCCTACCTGACTGTTCCGAGTAAGTCAACGCTGTTCCATGGTTCTGTCTGGACGAACTTCGTTAACCACCCGTCAAGATGGGGCCAGACGTACATTCTCGAGGCGCTCATGTCATATGTCCCTCAAGAATCAGGAGAGGCATCTCTGTTGGCTGAGCGAATAGCCCCCCGACTCTCCCACTCCAACTCATCAGTCGTACTAACTTGCATCCGAGTGATTCTCTACCTGATGAACTATATTGCAGACCAAAAGCAGATCTCGGCACTCTGCAAGAAGCTGTCCCCACCTCTGGTGACGCTGCTGGCCAAAGGCCCCGAGGTGCAGTATCTCGCGCTCAGAAACGCGCTCCTCATTCTGCAGAGACGGCCCGAGGTGCTGCGAAACGATATCCGAGTCTTTTTCTGCAAATACAACGACCCGATCTACGTCAAGGTTACCAAGCTGGAGCTCATCTTCATGCTAGCCAACGAGAAGAACATTGACGAGGTTCTCACCGAGCTGAGGGAATACGCCACGGAAATCGACGTCCACTTCGTGCGAAAGGCGGTCCGCGCCATCGGCAAGCTCGCCATCAAGATTGAACCAGCGGCCCGCCGATGCATTGATCTGCTGCTGGAGCTGGTTGCCACCAAGGTCACGTACATTGTGCAGGAAGCCACCGTGGTGATCCGGAACATCTTCCGCAAGTACCCGAACCAGTACGAGTCCATCATTGGCACCTTGTGTGAGCATCTCGACTCGCTCGATGAGCCAGAGGCAAAGGCTGCCATGGTCTGGGTCATTGGCCAGTATGCAGACCGCATAGAAAACAGCGACGCGCTGCTGGAGGACTTTTTGTACTCGTTCCAAGAGGAACCCGTCGAAGTGCAGCTCGCGCTCCTCACGGCAACGGTCAAGCTCTTCATCCAGAGGCCGACCAAGGGCCAGGAGCTGGTACCAAAGGTCCTCAAGTGGGCCACCGAAGAAACAGACAACCCCGATCTGCGCGACCGTGCCTACATGTATTGGCGACTGCTGTCGACCGATATGAACGCAGCAAAGAACATCGTCATGGGAGAGAAGCCTCCAATCACGGCTGAGTCAGAGCGCCTGGAGTCGTCAACGCTGGAGGAAATGTGCCTCAACGTTGGCACCCTTGCGACGGTGTACCTCAAGCCCGTGCAGTCCGTGTTCCGATCGGCCAGGCCGCGAAAGTTGATTCCTTCTCCGGCGTTGCAGAAGCAATACGCCGCCAACGACCTCGACAACCAGAAAAGCTTGAGCATGTTTGGCAATGGCACCCAGCCTACCAACATCGACCTCCGGACGCGCAACGCGGCCGCCGCGCCAGCTGCCAATGGGGGAAACCTAGCACAGGCGGTCAACGACGCAGACGCCTACTTCTCCAGCATCGGGACGCAGCAGATGGCCGCCATGCGAATAGACGGCGGAGAGGATGGATACGGTGGAGGAGGGAGCAATGTCACTGGCTATGTGGTGAACGCCCTGGCGCCACAAGCTGTGCTGCAGCCAGCGCATGGCGAGGGGAGCAACGGCGATTTGTTGGTCTTGTAAACGGGACAAGGCAGAGAAGGCCCATGGTGATGCCCTGGGATGAACAGATGTCGAATCATGAGAGCAACCGGCTTTCTGTTATTTATTGCAACGAGTTTCCTTACCTTGGCTTGCTGGAGGAAGCGCGTTCGACCTGACTAGAATGTCACATTATCAACCGAAACTAATTGAATGTATATCCGCACATACCTCATAGTTGGACGAAATTCCTCATATACCTTGTAGCAGGGCGAAGGCAGAATGCCATGGATTTCTCAGCGTAAATATATTCTCCAATCTTTCGCATGGTGGTTTTGGAACTCCCAATTCAACGAAACACGTCTCGTCACTACAACCAGTCACAGCTCCATCAGAAACGGAGCCGTTCCATTATCGTCTCGTGCTTGCGTTTCCTCAAAGCACGGGCATCAAACGCCTTGTGGACCCGGGAACTCGCAGCACGGCATTCTGCATGATGTGGAGAAGCGAGAGGGTCTTTGGGAGATTGGCGTGATTTTGTCTGGGTTCATTTTGCGGGACGATGGGCTGCAAGGTGGAGGTTTACCGTAGCATTTTGCAGGCATCCTCGGGAGCGTGATATTAATTCAATATCGACGTGCTGCCCATGTGTTTGGACCATACCTTCAGGCGTAGCAACACATACAAGTGCCTACCTTATGTTTGCTTGATCCGCTTGACTCCATGCCACCTCGGTAGCGGTAAGATGCCATTTTCGGCCTGAGGTCTGGGAACTGTGCCGTGTCAGCCAGCCTGCCAGGAGCGCACACGTTGTTGGAACCAACGATGACAGGCAGCAATCTCACTGGGTGCCTGCCCTCGGTCTCAAGAAGGGAATTAGCGGCCTTTTTGTGCGAGCTGACTCTCGTCACCATTTATTTTACATTGCATCCTGAAATGTCACAGCACGGTTAGCGTCAACCCATGCCTTGTGCCATCCCCAGCGCAACCTCTCTGCGCGCATGTTGGACGTGAGCCTTGTGGGGACATCGTTGCCGGGAACGGCGGTAGCAAGCGGAGCTCATACTACTTACATACATACCTCGTACATATAAGGCGTCTGAAACGATGTTTGCAGAGTGCCACCGATCTCATCCTCTGAAATATGTACTAAAAGAGTTTGATTGCGCTCTTTCGGTGCAATAAAGAATGATAGTGGGACTTATATTCTGACCTCCTGGTCAGTTGCTTGTGTGCCTGCGGACGAGATGGAGGGTTGGCACGAGAGAGGCGTCTTTAGACTGGTGATGTTCCTGGTATGGTGTAAGGAGGCTTCATGGCGCCAGCCGGCTATTACTAGGTACATGATCAGGATGCAAATCAGCGAAAGGCCTGTGGAAATGCTAGATAGGGAATAGGTAGGTAGGGAGAGCGCATGAGTAGCACTAAGTTACCGTACCCTGAGTTCAGTTCGGAACGTTGAGCGATAAATCAGACGCAGCTTCCGATGCTCGCCGTCGCGGTTTGGTCGGCAACAGATGTGGAGAAGAGAACCAACAAGTAGCCACGGGTAGACATCATCGTTACTCCGAATAGTCGACGTCAAGAGTCATGATGCAGCGCACTTGAAGGTTTTGAAAAACAGTACAGCGAGCACTTTATAGGTACAATACCACCGTCCAGAGCGGTGATTCCGGATCAGATAGCGCAGTGCCATGTGTGAAGGAATCGTGTTCGACAAACGCCACTCTCCTGAGAGAGATGCCTGAATGGAATGAGTTCAGCTAGTTACAACCGACTGTGTCTACTTCATAGGGTAGTGGTTATTGTGTTCACTGACCTGAGATGGAATCGTGCATCGTTCCCCCGGTTCTGGCGTTTGACGGATGGCTTGAAATCGGCATTGCCTTCCCGGGTGGGAAGGTTAACAGCGGCAGATGGTTGGTTGGGACAGGGGCCTCTTTCGTCATGCATGAAGCAGCAGTCGATGGGAGTGAGATGAGGACTTGCACCCACTGTACAAAAGACGCGGTGCGTCAGGATGAAGTAGTCACTGCAGGGCGAGCCTCTGGCCTCTGGCCATCCCATCACTAACGGCGCAAAATTAGTCGTCTGGAGGGTATCGCAGGGGTTGGTTGGTATGTTAGTAAGTACGCATCTTGAAGCCGACATTGTGAGCTTGGTGCCTTTGGTGCGTCACCGGCAATGGGGTTTGCATACTTTGGGTGCCACAGAGGCCGAAACCACACATCTACAGATCCCCGTATCTGACCTGGAGCAGCGAGAGCCAAGGCCCGATGATGCGTCGTTCCAGCCACGATCCGAGATTCGGTTCGATACGGCTCCAGGTCTGGGCAGCAGCTGTGGCTCATTTGGGGCTGGTAAATGATAAGACGTGAGGCGTCTGGTACTTGTTGGCGAGAGTCTGTCTCTGTATCTGATCCTATGGCTGCCCAAGAGCATCTGTTCTTTGGGGGGATGCGACTTTGAAGAGCACCGTCTGGAGTTGTAGGCTGGTGAAGGAATTGACATTGCAGCCGCCTCTGAATATGAGATGCCTTCAAGCTGTAGTGCTGCGCGCCTTCCCTTCGTTTAGCATTCACAACTCCGCCGCCGTCATCCATCAAATGTCATCAAGCGGGAAGGTGCTTCCTGCATCTCTCACCGACTAAGGCACCTACTTAGACGGCAGAAAAATATCGAGTCCGCTTCAAGTCGAGACACCACAGCGAAGACCTCCAATTTCTCATCATCACCACCTGCCTAGCGGTCGCAATCAGCAAGAAACCCTCCAAGTCTTTCATTCTTTGTTACATAGCATACTAGGCCCCGGCCACCGGCTCTTGTTTCCCGCGCCACTGCGTTCGCTGTGTCCATATGCGGCCATTGTCGTGTCCGGTCGGCGCTACACTGCCAGGGGTCTGCTCGGCCGCTTCGTTGTGATTGATTGCCTGGGGATACGGAGTCCGCTTCGTGCTGAGGGCGAAAACGACCACATCGTTCGCTGCTCCGTACCAAGTACGAACTCGAGGTTAGGTACTCGCTCTCAATTTACCTTACCTGTTGGTCCTGCGGCTGCCCATATTATTTCCTGGCCACTGCCCCTGTATGCAGGGATCCAAAGGGCAAAACAAAGGGCGACACTCACCGAGCCTGTTATCCACACCACTCCTCTCCGTCCGCTCAACTACGAGGCGTGCGCCTTTCCCCGTCTACGGTATCGGGCAAAGCCGACAGAAACAGCACCCATCGTTGACCTCGCCCAGCGCTTGATTTCGCTAGCGCATTCGTCGCTCGTTCTTTGCATTCTAGCCGGTGTCCCGCTCATCGTTTCCTCCTCCCCCCCCCACACACCCCGTGTCCCCGGAAGTTGAACCTGGGCTGGTCGCTGAGCCTGCAGCTGGTTCGTCGATTTGATCTGCCAAGTCGTCGACTGACTGGCTCTCTCCCATTTCCCTTTTTCCCTTTGACATCCTATCTATCCTTAAACGCCCTGCGCAGCCAGTCTCTAGCCGAGACGGTCAAACCTGCCCTGCTGCATTGGAAACGCTCGTTACAACTCCAGCGACATACACTTCTTATTTTTCTTACCTTTTGCGCCCTTCTCACCGTTGATGAATTGAGCCGTTTGTTACGCTCCTTTGCCGACGTCGCCAACCCCCTTGGTGCCGCTGCACCGATCCCGCATTCCTGACGCTTCGCCGCGCCGACCGCCATACTGAAACATGTCGGCTACTGCGGATTCGACCACGACTGGTGGTGGTGCTGCTCCTGGTAACGACTCGGGCCTCGAGCAGCCTACCGATGCTGTGCAGATGAAGAATATCCCTCAGACGGCCGAGGTAGATGAGAAATCCAGCGACGACGCGACAACCGATGCGGCCAAGAATGCCTCTGTTGACGCGGCGGCACCGTCCGGCCTTCTATCTACCGACCTCAGCGAGGCACCCGCTGCGTCCTCATCGAAAGGCAAGGAGGTAGACAATTCTTCTGAGCCTGTGGCCGAATCAGGAGCTCCCAAGGAGCCGGATGAACGCGAAGACGAGACCACCGAGGCCAAGGCCGCCGAGCAGGTGGTCGCTCAGCGGGAACCCCCTCAGGAGCGAGAACGCGCCCCAAAGGACGCGTCACTCAAGGAAGACAAGTCCAAGGAGGAAAAGCAGGAGGAATCAGCCATGGCCATCGGCCCAGCTGACGAAGAGATCAAGCCTGCTGGATCTGGCACCGACAGTGGCCCAGTCTGCAACATCACCCTGCTTCTTGCCTCTGGCAGCCGACATCCTTACAAGATTGACGCGAAATACTTGAGTAAAAGACACGTCGCCATGCCGGACGAGGATGAGAACGGCAAGCCCGATCCTTTCAGCATCAGCATCTACACACTGAAGGAACTTATCCTGCGCGAGTGGAGGTCTGACTGGGAGGCCAAACCGGCCAGCCCGACCAGCATACGGCTCATTCACTTTGGCAAATTGCTGGACGATAAGGAGCAGCTGAAGAGTATGTATAATCTCATCCTTCCAGTCCTCTTTGCGCCTGCTTATCCTACCTCCTGTATCCTTCCTATTGCATATCGACTTACAATGGCTGCAGAATACCAGTTTAGCCCCGACAGCCCCAACGTGGTCCACATGAGCATCCGGCCCCAGGATCTTGACGAGGAGGAACCCAAGACCGGGAGCAAGAGCCTCCCTGCTGGCGCCGCCGACGGGGACCGCGTAAGAGAGGGGCGCTGCTGTATTATCTTATAGGCCGTTCTCAGCGTGTGACATGGACAGCGCTCGCATTTCCGGCGCCTCGTTTCTTTTTCTCTTGTTGATAGTCTCTGGCGGCAGTTACACGTGGCAGGACACTGGGACACTACAAGGATGTGTTTGTTTGCATAGACCTTTGTCTCAAGAACTGGTATTCGGGTCGGTGCCCAAGTGGGCTGCTGAAGATCAACTGACCAGTGCGTGAAGGCGCTCAACGTCCCAGACTGCCTGCGTGCGAGAAAGGGTCCAGCCAGTGTTTCATTCAAGCTTTGTTTCCCAGCAGCATCTTCGTGCTGCCCTGACCCTTTCTCAGTGTTTGCCTCCCTTTTTTCTTTGTGTTTCTTTTGATTTGCACTGCTTGAGTTTGCCTTTACACGTTTAGCCATGCAGGGAAGCAGCGCGATGGGTATATAAGACGCGGAAGAATTGGGAAAATAGGGAGTCATTACCGGCGCATCGTCATATTATTTGTTCATGTACAATTGCCGCCTCTGCTTTGAGTTTCATACGCTCCTTTTTTCTACTGTCGACGGACGATGCCCCCGAAGTGGGAGGTGACTGTAATTATTGCAGGATAGAAATGCAGAAAAGATCGCATCGAGTCGTGCCACCAATGCGGATCAGTGGTGATGTTCTTGCTATCGGATGATAATGTGTCTTGCTTGAGCGTTCAACTTTTTTTTTCTTCTTATGATTCGTGATATCTATGTCCTGTGAATTGGGATGTAAAGGCATGCCATCATCTTTCGAAACGAGCCTGTCTATCCGGCATACATGGTGAGCCCTACACTTCCTCTGCCTCTCTCTCTTTCATTGTCGACCACGTCCTCTTTAGTGAATCTTGAGCTTCTTCTCCATCTCGTCGTGGAAGCCAGCCACAGCCCTCGTCTCGCTACCGGTAAAGACGTCGTCCCAGGTAATGGTGTCCTCGCGGCCCTTGAGGATGTCCTCGTGGACGCTGGGCAGGCCGCCGCCGAGGGCCATGGGCCGCCACTCGCCGTCGCGGACAATCTTGAGCTCCATGCCGCGGCGGACGGGCTCGGCGATGCCAAAGGTGCGGCGGAGGGACTCCATGCGGAGGGCCTCCTGGGTGGCCTCCCAGGACTTGAGGCGGGCCTCGAGGGGGTGCGTCGAGACGGGCTTGTTGGCGGCGGCGTCGAAGGGGGAGAGGCCGACGCCGTGGCGGAGGGTGTCGTGGATGCCCGGGGCGGAGGGGGCGGAGGAGGTGTGGTCTGCGTGGGAGAAAGTTGAGGGGCCGTTGGCGGCGGGGACGATTCGGAGGGACTGCGCGGGAGAGGGGAAGGGTTGTTGAGTTAGCTGGGGAGAATGGAGGAGGACGCTGGAGGAGGGATGGCCTTACCATGATGGCTGTGAGGATGTTTGGCGGATGAGGGGAGGAGAGGTGTTGTTGCTGCGTAGGATGAGCTCTTCTATTCGTTATGTGGCCCGCTGGAAGAAGAGCAGAAGAGGGTATTGGAGATTGTGATGGTGTCGGCGGTTAGCGATTCGATGGATTGATGGTGTTGCTGCTGCTTGCTTGAATGTCTTGACAGGCTCCAACAGCCTCGCGTCCCAGCTTCGAGGTCCCCACATACCCTTTGCGTAGGAGGGGTACGTATCTTTTTATGTCATCATCACTCCGGCTAACCTGATGGGGTAACCCAGAGCTGTATCATCGTATTGGGCCCGATCGCGGAGAAAGTTGGATATTGACAGGAAGCAAGAGGTGACGCTTCATCAAGAGCGGACTGAGTAAGCCGGTCGTTTGCTCAACGTGGAGTTCTGTTCTCACTCACTTTGCTGGTTTTTTGACTCCTGACCTATGGGATCCTGATAGGAGTGTAAAGCACGTGCTACGTCTCTCCATCTCCTTCGTCTCAATAACACGAGTCAGCTCTTCATACGATAGTGGCAGAGAGGTCCTTTGCCAGCAATATTAGCCATGATCAGGAATATCCCGCCTTCAGCGCGAGCGCCAATCGTTCGCATCGCCAACGGCACGTTCTACCGACACCACCCAAACTCTCATTCAGCACACGCCAATCCGGCCCTGTTCAAAAACCTCAGCTTCGAGCTGCCCTCATCAACGCCACAGCCGCACAACTGGTGCGTCGTGGGACCTTCACTGTCCGGAAAGACGACATTCTTACAGGTGCTAAGAGGGAGACTGATCTGCGAGCCTCCCACGGCGAGGTCGTATCCGTATCTGTCGTCAGAAGCCGTGCCGGCGAGGCTGAGAACCCCCAGCAAAGCTATTCAGTACGTCGGATTCGACGCCGAGCAGGGGCCGGGAGGATTGGGCGGTGCAATCACGACGTCGGCGTATCTTTCTGCACGGTATGAGTCTCGACGGGAGATTACCGACTTCTCGCTGAGAGACTTTCTGTTGGGCAACACAGAACTGAATCCTGCAAAGACGCCAGGCCAGGAAAGCGAAGAAGAAGGCGGGATCTCGGACGAGCTGCTGAAACGGATTGTCAAGGATCTCAGGCTGGAGCATCTGCTCGATCTACCCGTGACATTCCTCAGCAACGGCCAAGGCAGGAGAGCAAGGATAGCCCGCGCGCTGCTGACGAGGCCCGAAGTCTTGCTCCTGGATGAGCCTTTCATGGGCCTTGACCCTCCTACTGTCAGTGGACTGAGTCCTCTGCTAGAGTCTCTTGCTGAAAAGGCAAACCCGCGATTGGTGTTGAGTGCAAGGCCTCAGGACCCGCTGCCGGAATGGATCACGCACTTGGTTTACCTGCGAATGGACTGCCAGGTTGAGTCGATGGGGCCCAAGGAAGTGGTACTGGATGGCTTGAAAAAGTACGTTCATGGCGTGAGAGTGGGCGGGATCACAGAGGATGAAAAGTTGCCTGTTCACACCTTGGCCGATATTGGCCGAGTCCTCTCCAAGGACGCTTTGACAGCCAACTCGGCGTCTTCGTCATCTTCGTCATCACACCTACAGAAGCCCATCAATCCAAATGCCGAACCATTGGTGGAGATGGACGGATGTCAGGTCCGGTACGGCGACAAGATTGCACTGGGGAACTGGTCACAGAAGACACCCGAAGGTGACAAGCCTGGACTGATATGGACTGTTCGACGAGGCGAGCGCTGGGGCGTGTTTGGTCCTAACGGTTCGGGCAAGACGACCATCGTGTCTCTGCTTGGCTCAGATCACCCGCAGGCATACTCATTGCCCCTGAAGCTCTTTGGACGCAGCCGTCTTCCCGAACCAGGCTCGGGCCAGCTGCCGCTCACCTTCTGGGACATCCAGTCGCGCATCGGCCACTCCAGCCCCGAGGTCCACCAGCACATGCCGAGAAGCCACACCATCAGACAGGTGATTGAGAACGCCTGGGCGGAGACGTTTGGTGCGAAACCGAAGCTGGACGCCGAAGCGAGTGCAAAGGTCGAGGCGGCGCTCAGGTGGTTCGAGCCTGAGCTGAAGCCCAACAGCGCCGCTGGCAGCGAGGGCCTGAAATGGGCCGACGAGTACATGTTTGGCGAGGTTTCCTTTAGTGCTCAGCGCGTGGCGCTGTTTATCCGATCGATGATCAAGGGGCCTGACATTGTCGTCTTGGACGAGTCGTTTAGCGGCATGGACGATGCCGTCCGCGACAAGTGCACGCTGTTCCTCACCGAGGGAGAAGCAAAGACGTACGTGGGCGAGGAGGTTGTCGAAAGCCAGCAGTCCAAGGAGGGCACCGTCAAGGTGAAGGGGCTGTCGGATCAGCAGGCGCTCATCTGCATTGCGCACATCAAGGAGGAGGTGCCGGACTGTGTGAGGGAATGGATCTGCTTGCCGGAGGCGAATACGGGACTGCCTGCGAGATTTGGGAGGTTGGATGGTGCGCTGAGGGAGGAGGAGGGGAGGTGGAATGAGATTTGGGGGTTCTAGATGGTTGTGGAAGAAAATTGTAGATGAGGCTTTGTATAAAGGGTTGCTGGTAGATTTATTGATTCGAAGCGAGTTTACAAAAGATTGACCGAGAAACCGGGATGAACTGGACAATGGATATACCAACATTCAAATCCAGATCCATTGGTTTTTATATCAGAACAATATGAACAAATGAATTTTCCTATGCCTTTGTCTTTGCAATCAGTAATTGTGAGGTGTATAAAAGAGTCTCGTGATGCTGCTCAACAGGCACAGGGTAGCGCACGTGAGGCCCCTCGTGCGCGCGCCTCTTCCCGACGTCATCTCAACTTTTGCCAACTTTGCGTCTCAAAACCTCCGATAAAACCATTCTCTCCGCCTCTTTCAATCTACGTATCCCGCATCACATTCACTCAGCGAAACACACGCTTTGCTCCTAGCGTTGATGAGGACTCAGGAGGGACTTTGAGCGACATCTGCAAGAGCCATATCTATGACAACTCACCACCATGTCCGACGAAGAGACGCTCACGACGGCATGCTGCGCGTCGCTCAGTGCACTTAACAAGCCCATTGAAGTCAGCGAACTACGGCACGTCAAATGTCCCATTCCACCTCCTCTCATGCGCTTCTTATCCACCTCGTCTCGTATTTACGCGATGATGTAGACTTCTTTAAAATTGAAGTTGTGCTAACAAACACTCCAGGTCCGATGAATCCAACGCCTTCTTCCAATGGCCCCTCCCAGCACCCCTCCTATTCATCAACGAGAGCAGCGATGCGCGAGACCACTGCGCCAATGAAAGAAGTAAACCTCACCCTCAAGCTTCCCCCCATCAGTCACTCGATACTTGGTCATTTCCACCCACCTTTCCTCGCCAAAGATGCCGCGACCTCTGCTAGAAGTGACTGTGGCTAAAAAGAAACATGGCAGCCTTCCTCTCGTACCTCCGCCTATCTATCTACATGGCCATCGTCTCCGTCGCAATCACCGTCTCGTTCCACATCTACCGCACGCCCAGCGAACTCGAGCGCCAGGTGGCCAAGCCGCTGGGGGCCGTCTTTTGGGTCCTGTCCGTTGTGACGCTTGCTGTGGGGGCGGGCAACTATATAAGTGAGCATCTCCCGTCTTCTCTTTTCTCTCTCTTAGATTTTCTCGTTCCTTTGTGCTGCTATTTCTGTAAATGCTGGGATCAGTGAGGCTGATGAGATATTCTTGTTGTAGGGACTGTCAATTTGTATGGTCGTAGAGCAGCCATTGTGCAGTCTGGGTGGAAGACTCAAGTTGTAAGTCTTACCTGTTGCCGGAGCAGAAGTTGCGGTGCATACTAATTCCCATGTCACACAGGTCTTGGGCATAATAGCCGTTTCAATCATTGGGACGTGCATCATACTCCTAGTCATAGACAAAGTACGCCAAAGGTGAGTTTATATAGCAATGCGATACGTGCAACGTGGTGCACGGCTGTTGTTTTCATCTTGGCGCTTCGAACCTACGGCTTCTGCAAGAAATGTATATATTTGCCCGAGAATACATTGCAAGAGATGTATATACATTGCCCAATCATTCAAGGAGTCCCAAATACCATATGTGACAGAATTCGCGCCAAAACTCCATCATGCGCCGTGCTCCCTGACCAAATTACCCACCCTTTGCAAAACAGAACAAATCTCTGGCATAAGGATCAGGAGCCTGGAAAGCCTCCGGGCCCTCATCCTTGCACTGCCCAACCTGGCTGCGGAACGCCTCCTTGTACTTGGCAGCAGCCTCTCGAATGCTGAAATCCTGCGCCTGTTGGCCGTCCCACGTCAACCAAGGGATGTGGTAGAGCAGCGGCAACTCGCCCCCATGCGGAAGCGTTGCCAGCATATCCACTTGAGATGCCGGATCGAACAGATCTGCGGAGAGGTTGATCGAGTCTTGTCCATGTGTCGCTTCATCCTCGTATTCCTCCGGCACGTCGCGCAGATCGTTGTGGATGCCGACCACGCTGTTGGCGGTCTGCTGGGTAGGGTAAAGGGTGACATAGCCTCGCAGCCGTGACAGCTGAAGCGTGTATTCCAGCCAAGCAGGGTATTTCTTACTAACCTCCTTCTTGGCGAGGAGATCCGGCGTCGTCGTCGTCGACCAGGCATGCTGCTTGTCCAGAAGCTGAGATACGTAGCCATGGAGCTCTACCCATTTGTCGCCCATGATGAGAATTGCATCACTGCTGGGGGCCTGCCAGAGAAACGGAGTATCTTTTGCGCCCGACTCATGCCCCTCGAGTGGTTTCGGGAAAATAAATTCGCTGTTGCCGTCGAGATATGTTGCTGGCGCGGAGAAGCTGATGCCGAATAGCTTGGTCTGCCAGTCCTGCGAAGTGGCAATCTCCGAATATCTTCGCTGCAGCAGCGAATACTTGACATCTAATCTGGAGTCAGCATAACCGAATTTTACTGCTGAAGAAGCAAAGATGAGCTTACAGTGAAAGAATTGAGGGGTCACTTCGGTATGAGGCGAAAGAACCAAGACATGAGAGTGGGATGGTTTGGTCGGCCAAAAGGACTCCAGGAACCGGACCGAGCTCTCCTCTTCACTCAATTTCTGTCGAGGAATCCGGTGACGTAGCGACAGCAGCCGGGGCTTCGAAGCTCCAGCGGGCACCTTTGGGGGCCATTGAAACCCACTCAAGAAGTTGCTTAGGTCTCCTTCTATTATCGTCGGCAGTTCAATGGTCAAGTGAGGCGGAGTCATGCCGGCCAGATCAGCCCGGGCCAGGGATTTCAGTAGCCGCTTGAGGTTGCCTGTGCCGTGATGAGGGGCATGAATGAGGATGTCGAAGCTCACATCATTCCAAGCTTTGGAGAATCCTCGTTAGCATGAACGCTGTGAAGAACGACACGCAAGTTGGAGAGCAGGTTGCCGTCTTACCTGCCAATGAAGAAGCATCGAGCTTTGACAGCCAAGAGAATCGCTTTCCGGGCCTTTCTGGAAGCTCAATCAAGGTAGCCGTCATGGATTGGATCTCGTCGCGAACACCAGAGAGGAAGTATTTCTCCTCGGCACTTGAAGAGTCAATGATGATTGCTTGAGGGTGCATGTAGACACTCATATAGTCTGGAAATGGCTGCCCGTTAGGTCTGCATCTGAGAGTAGGGTGTGGAGTCCGTCTCCTATTTCACTTACAGAGAGCTCGGGCTACAGAAAGCGCCATCCGTGACTCGGTTGCGGTCGTCGCATGATCAGGGCGAGCGTCTATGTAGTCGGTTCCATCAGCATCATGAACCAATATCAGCCCGGCATACGAGCAACTCCCAAAGGGGACGTACCGTGAACAATCAAGGGACATCCCTTGTCGAGGCCGTTGACAGCCAGCAAGTCCTTCATGGGCACATCACTCCTGCTCATCAGAGCAAAGTGCACATAGTTCTGACGCTCCATGGCCATCTGACACGCCATTGGAAGCAAAAGTGCCGCACTCTGGAGGCTACCAGCTGCGAACAAGACGTTGCGATTCTTCTGAAGCCGCCCAGACGTCTCTGACATGATGGCTTGCAGCGACTTGCCCAGATGCGGAAGCTTCAGCGGCCCATTGTACGTCTTGGAGGTTTCCGCTGCTGCTTTGTTCTCATCTTTGTGGCTACCGCTGCTGCCTTTGGCGTAAACCTGAGGCTCTTGTGTCTTTGATGTCTGCGCCGACTTGATGGAGGGTCCCTCTTCCTCCATGCGAGGCGCATCGTACCTGGGGGGAGGCCGTTGCGAGTCATACAAGGGCATCAGGTTCGCCGGATCAAGAGAGGAGGCCCCCGGAGCAGGCCCGATGACTCTGAACAGCCCATATGCCAACATGAAGAGCGCAGCAGCATAGACGACAAGCCGAAGCACCGCGGTCCAGTGCAGAGGCGATCGGGGCGCGGTTTTCCACTGGTCCGGGTGCCTGGAGTGCCGAGGCAGGCCAATGTCATCGTCCTTTTTGTTGGCCATTTCCTCGTCGTCGTCGCGCCAGAGTTGCGACAGAGACCAGCCGCGGGTTGCCGGTGGCGCCATGTCGTTAATCGTTGGTGAGGCGCTTCAGCTTTGCCACTTTGTATGCGGAATTGCTTACAGGTTGACTGGATGATGAATGATTGGCACCGGCTCGTCACATGACGATCCAGCCTCGGCCCCGGATTGTGCCTGTTGCTACAGCCGAAAGCCACGAGTGGAGGGAATCCGGGCGTTGGTGAGTGGGATTATATGAGACGAACTGGGTGTTGTGGCAGCTTTATAGCAGCTACTGCTACTGGTGTGGTAGCTCTCCGTGGTCCTCCTGAAGACGACGGAGACGATTAGATAGCGACTGTGGCGCAGTTTATGGGGATGGGAGGCTCTTTTGCAAGCAGAAATTGGTACCGTGGCTGGTGGCTGGTGGCTGGCACATTGGATTGGCGCCCGTGGTGATACTGCTAGACACTGGAGATACAGCACCATTGAGCTCTGAACACGCCTGGAGAAACTGACCTGCAGCGTTAATGGTCCACTGAAGTCTGCAGTGGCTAGTGCCCACCCGTTCGCTCCATAGTGGAGGGGCAGCCATTTGGTGGTGGGGTACGAGCAACGATCTTTGCTGCTAGGCGGAAGAAAAAGATTTCATCCATGTAAACAGCAGCTTCAACAACACAGACGGACTCATATTACCATTTATAACACTCCTTCACTCTTATATCATTCGATTTCCGACTGATATCTCTCCAACAAGTCTTTCCATCGGCACATCTCATCACAATGGGCAAGTCAAAAAAGTCCAAAGGCGGCTACCGCAGCGACCCCGTCGCCAAAACCGTCAAGCCTCCCTCAGACCCCGAACTCGCCGCGCTGAGAGAGAGCAAGATCCTGCCCATCATCAACGACCTCAAGAGCGCCGACCCCAAGTCTCGCTCCACCGCCGCCTCCCTCATCTCCAGCATCATCCAGGACACCAAATGCCGCAAGCTGCTGCTGCGGGAACAGGTCGTCTTCACCGTCCTCACCCAGACGCTGACGGATGCCGCTCTCGAGAGCCGGGCTGCCGGCTGGGGGATCCTGCAGGTCCTGGCTCAGGAGGAAGAGGCTGATTTCTGCATTCATCTGTTTAGGCAGGATGTTTTGACGGCGATTGAGTTTGCCTCGAAGCTGGTGAGCAGATTTCCCAGGACTCGTCGTTCAAGTGATTCTCTCTAACGAGATATGTGCAACACAGATCCAAGACAAGATTACCTCACAGGAAACCCCCTTTGCCAAGCTGCCCAAGGCTGAGAAGGGCTTCATCTCAAGTATTGCTGCATCTATAGTCTCACTGTTAACAGCCCTGGCCGAGGCCAGCGACGAGATCTTGGAGGCCATCTGCAACAACTCGACCATCACCAACGTACTATTCACACTCATCTCATACACGCCCCAAGATGAGCAAGATCCCATAGCAGACATCCGCGGAGACGCCATGGCCTGCCTCATGATTCTGACCGAAGACAATGCGGATCTAGCCCAGAAGCTCACCTGCACCGGCAGCACCGCCTGCTACGAGGCGCTGGTACCTCTGAGGAACGACGTCAGCGGAGACGGCATCCTGGCTTGTGCCATTCTTCACAACATCTACGCCTCTCTCGTCGGACTGAAGAAGGTTTCACCCAGGACCGATGTCGCCGACGACTCAGACCTCATCCCCACCCTTACAAAGGCCATCGCCGCCTACGTCCCTGGGCAGGACGTCGCCAACGGCAGCAGTTGGTCTAGTCCTTCCGAATACCAGCAGCTGGCCCTGGAAACGCTCGCGTCAATCGGCACGAGCCTCGTCTCGGCAATGGGTGGCCCCCAATCCTCTTCCAGGAAAGACTTGGGCGGTGCTGGGGCCGAAAAGGAGGCGGAGGAGGATGCTGAGGATGGCGACGACGACGAGAACATGGACGAAGTGCTCTCTGATAAGGAGGATGAAGACGACGAAGACAACGACGAGGACGACGACATGGACGAGGCCGACATCGAAGCTGACATGGACATGGTCACGGGCGCCGACCACGGCGACGACAACATCGACGAGCTCCCCACCCTCAAGGCCCTCATCCAGCTCGCCCTCCCCGAGCTCATCCGCATCGCCACCGTCCAGCCGTCCGACGACCTCGCGCTCAAGATGCAAGCCCACGCCCTCTCCGCCCTCAACAACATCGCCTGGTCCGTCTCCCTGTTCGACCTCTCCGACGACTCCAACGCGGGCATCAAGCGCGCCTGGACCCCCGTTAGCCGCGCCCTCTGGCAGCAGGTCATCTCCCCGACCCTCGCCTCCGACACCGCCGACGTCGACCTCGCCACGCAAATCACCAGCCTCGCCTGGGCCGTCGCCCGCGTCCTCCACGGCGAGGCGCCCCTCCAGCCCAACGAGCACCGCAAGTTCATCTCCCTCTACCAGGCGACCAAGGGCGCGCCCGCCCGCCTCGACCCCGAGGATCCCTTCCAGGCCCTCGGCGTCAAGTGCATCGGCGTGCTCGGACAGCTTGCGCTCCACCCTTGTCCGACGGACCTCAACCGCGAGGTCGGCACGTTCCTCGTTACCGTCATTGCGGGCCTGCCGGAGACGCCTGCTGCGGACGCCGTCGAGGCGTTTAACCAGCTCTTTGACATTTACGGCAACGAAGAGTATCCCTATGATGCGGAAGTCTTCTGGAAGGGCGACTTCCTGAAGCATCTCGATGGAGCGGTGGCAAAGGCAAAGGCCTTGGCCAAGAGCATCAACAAGAGCGCCCAGCCGGAGTTGAGGCACAGGGCGGACGAGGTCGTCATGAACCTGACGAGATTCTTGGCGTACAAGAAGAAGCATAAGCCGGTGGAGGTGACGCTGAGGTAGAGAGACACGACGTGGTAGGGGGGATAGCAAAGCGATACTAGCAGCATCTTGCTCGCATTTTGGGTACATGATCTAAGCAGACTGGGTAGTAACGTAAAACATTGGACGCCATGACATCGTAATATAGAACATTCTGAGACTCCGACTTGACCCATCACATTATGTAGTCGCCCTGTCCCATGATCAACACCGTTCAAACACCTTGTACAGCCCCTTCAAACTCGCAACCTCCAACACAGCCCCCTCCATGAGCTTCTTCGTAGCGACAAGCCGTGACTTGAACGTGGGGAAGAATATGTGCTCCACAGCCCACCTGACATGCCGCCTTCTCGTTCTCAGCTCCTCAAGAATTTCTTGATCCTTGTCTTTCCGCTCGTCCTCCGAATCTCCTTCTTCCTCGCCATACCTGCCTGAAGGAGAGGCGGGCAAAGGTTCAGGAACGTAAAATGTCGCCAATTCCGTGAGGAACGTTTGAAAGCAAGCCTTCTCGTCAGTCCAATCGACGTGAGGCCCGAGACGAATGAGAAACCGGGGCAGCTTCCCAATAGACGGTGTATATCCTTTTACAAGGAGCGGAATGGAGATCAGTTCCCCCGTGGGCGTAATCTCGAGCGAAAAGTATTCGAGGAGCATCTCTCTTCGTTCGATCAGTTGGTTTGCCACCTTTTCGACAACGACATCGACATCAAATCCCTCGCCGGCAACGCCCATAGCCTCCTTTTCACCCTCGGCACCTAGCTGGAGCACCTCTCTGAGGTCCAACGGCGGGTTAAAATTGATGGTACCGAAATTTCCAAAGTCTGTAAGCCCCAGCTGGTAAAAGTATTCAAAGCAGGTGTGTCCGTAGTCAATCAGATACAGCTTCACGCCCCCCTGAATGGCGGCAAGCCGTCGCTCATCATCGACAATGCCGACAAACGTGTGTGAGGCGATGATTTCCGTCAGCTCGTGGTGAATCTCGTCTCGAACCTCTTGGCGTAGCTGCTTGATGCTGCCGAGGCGGCATTGCACCTGGTCGCGGTCTATCGTCGTGTATTCTATCGGCTCTGGAACAGCCCATGCCTCTTCTTCAGCGGCCTTGGCTGGAGAACCTGTTGGTTTGGAGGACCCCGCCGGCGCGAACATGGCTGTGATTTTGCCCTGAGACGTATCTGTCCGTATGAGGTCGTTCGAATTCCGCCTCACCTTTCTGAGAGCCGGCGTGGTGAATTTGTAAGGCACATCGCTGTCATCTTCATCCACGGGCTCGACTGGCTTGGCCCCTGGAAGTAAGGTCTGCGTCATGAATGTTCGACTCGCATCCACTTTCGCAAGCTCCGTCTCGATGCTTTTGCAGATGACTTGCAGAATCTCTTCTTCGTTGAGGAAATGAACCTCCCGCTTGGTAGGGTGAACGTTGACATCCACTCGAGCTGGATCAATCTCAAGGCTGAGATAGATGAATGGGTGCCCACCCTTGGGCAAGAAGCTGGAGTAGGTCTGTTCAAGCGCCTTCTTCATAGATGTCGATTCGACACAGCGGTGATTGATGAACAAGAGCAGCGTTGTCTTCTTGATGTGGTAGTTGGCATTCGTGACATAGCCATTGGCGGAGAATCCCCACCGATCATCAGAGGCTGAGATCTCAATCAGCTCATTGGCAACGTTGCTTCCATGAATCTGTCGGATGCGGTCTATCACCGTCGCTTGCGCTTGTATGGAAAGCGTGTTGGTGGCCTCACCGGCCTTCTTGCAAGTGAAGCCAACACCTCTGCAGTGGATCGCATAGCGCCCTGCCATGTCGATGATCTTGTTGTACTCATCAGCGTAAGATCGGAACGCTCTTCGGCGGGTCGGCACATTGAAGAAGAGATCTTCCACTGTGATCTGAGTCCCCTGACGCCCCGCAACGGCCTTGGGCTCGGCGGACTGTCCTGGCTTCGCGGGAGCCAGCTTTCCGTCCAAGTAATGCGCACGCCAGGCGACGGACGACTGCTTGGTCTTGGTCGTAACAGTAAGATGAGCAATGTGGCTGATGCTGGCCAGAGCCTCGCCGCGGAATCCATATGTGGCGATGGACGATAAATCTTCGAACGTGGAGATTTTAGACGTCGTATGCCGCACGCATAAGATTTCCAAGTCGTCTTTCTTCAAGAGTGTCAGTCACTGTCTAGCGACGTGAGAGGTGTAGTCAGAAGCCGGGTACCTCAATACCGCCGCCGTTGTCCGTAATCTGAAGCATCTTCAGGCCTCCGTCTTTGACGAGGATCTCCAGCGACGTCGAGCCTGCATCCACGGCGTTCTCAATCAGTTCTTTAAGCGCATGGACCGGCGCGACAATGATCTCCCCAGCAGCGATCTTGTTGACGACATCGGGGTCAAGGGCCTGATTGCGAGGTCCGAGTCAGCGAATCGACTCTCCACACCACTTCACAGGCCTCAAGGTGCCTATAAGGGCGAGAGAAGCTGGTGGAGAGATGCCTTACCCTGATTCTTCGTGCCGGCTTCGGTGACTCAATCTCGTCCACTGCCTTCCTCTTCGTCCCGCTCGGGGCGCTGTCAATGTCCATGCCATCCATTTTCGCCGCGAAACCAAACGCTATCCGATCAATTATTGCAGTAACAACTCGCACTCAGACACCAATTGAAGCATGTGCACCCCCGAAATCACCGACCATCATCAAACAACGCCAGTAGGAGGACAACCACCAGTAGTAAAAGGAAGAGATAGAACACGCAGAGGAAAAGAGAGCGACGAGGATCCAGAGGAATTTACTCCATTACAAAATTACCCAAGGCAGGCACCTCATTGTTTAAGGAGCAGAAATTGACAGCGGCGGCAGGAAAGAGCTGAGGACTTGCATGATTACGCGAACATCCCACGTCCGCACGTGACCAGCCGGAACAGTAAGGGAAGGAACCCGATACGACGCCCGGTACCAAGTTGAATCAACAACTCCGTTCACAAGCATGCGAGTAGATGTCTTTTGAGGAGACGAGGTACAAGGATTGAATCCAATGATCGGTCTAGAAATGTATCACGCCGGTCATGGCCGAGCTTTCGGAGTCTGCAAAGTTGTAGATGCAGGGCGTAAACTTGTAGCCATTCAAAGGTCAAGTGCCACCACATCGGCGTCAGGGGAACTTTCTCCAGGTCGTCGAGTGTATAATTGGAAAGACGGAAGCAAATTACTGATCGCTAAAGTGGCCGCCAATATCTATAGGAAGCATAACCATGAAGCCTAATGCCTCCCAAGCATAACCACAGACTCTTTATGAATGAGTAAGAGGATAGCACAATAATCTCATACGATAAAACTGCCACACCCTGTACCGTCAGATGCCGCCATCGCTTCTCAAGGTTCGCAAACGCTACTGAAAACAAGAAAGAAGGAAAAAACAACAGAGAACCCCCTAAGAACACAGAAATGGCAATAAGAACATAAACTCCTCAACCCTGAACAGAGAAACCAATGACAGAAACGCTTGATTCAACCAGATTGGCCTCCCTCAAATCTCCTTGTAACAAGATACCGCTCGCTGTCCGCCCCAGTCTTTGCCTTATAGCACAAACAGAAAACCAAATTCGGAGCATAGACCGAACCAAAGAATAGACAAACATATAAAACCAAGTATGTAAAGCAAAAGTGAGTAAAATGAGACGTAACAAGCAACAGCAAAGGACTCAATATGCCACCACACTGTGATCAAGCCAGAACCGGCACTTTTCGACATCATGTACCATACTGGTTCGGTCTCTCGCATACCGTTGAAGCGATGGGAAACCGACAAAAACCGCTCATATGGATGGGGATGTGATCCATCCCGAACTTTCGAAGAGACTTAAGCGCCTGCGCCAATGAGGGTGCCCTTAGCAAGATGTATAGCGGAACACCTCTGTGTTGGAATGGTCGCGGATACGGGAATAATGATTCTGGGTAAAAAGGTAGGCTGCCCTCATCGCCTGATAGCATCCCCGGGCTGTTCGAGCAAGCCGCCGATATCGACTCGCCGTGATCGTTCGCCATTGGGCCAACCAATCTCTCGAGATGCAGGCCGGTGGTCTGGAGGCGCCCGAATAGGGGGTAACTGATAGGATGGCTGAGTTGCAGGTCGGCTGGTGGCAATCCGTTCGCTCTGAGGCGCCTGGTAACTTGCCCCTGAGTATTGTGGCTGAGAATAAGAGTGAACACCTGAGCTTGTACCGGCACTCGAAGCAGCCGGAATGTGTGGCGACCGGATAGACCCCTCGCTGAGTCGATGCCGATAAGTATCTGTCGCGGAAGCGCTTGACCGATCTGCATATGGTGGTTGATGTGAGGGCGGCGGATGAGGATAGGCGACAGTAGATCCCCGTGGATGCTGCGTAGGCTGTGAATGCTGCGGCGGCTGTGAGTATGGAGCTGGCTGCGAATGCTGTCTCTGATGTGAATGTTGCGGATATTGCTGTTGCTGCTGGCGTTGTTGGGGTTGCTGCTGCTGCCTCTGTTGAACCTGTTGTTGCTGTGAGTGCTGCTGGTGTTGCTGATCCTGTGGCTGCTGTGTCTGGGGCGTATGTTGCTGTGACTGTAATGGCGGCGGTAGCTGCGGGTGATGCTGAAGACTCAACATGAAAACAACAAAATAGAACGAACCCTCCTTCGCAAGCCCAAAACGGAGTGGAAAGGTCCTCGTGTAACCGTCGTATCCAACAAAGCCGAAATATTCGAGATGGTTGAGGCGAAATTTGGCAGCGTCTTCACTCGTGAATCCAAACTCTTTGATGGCAAGATCCAGTCGGCCGAGCATGGGAGGCAAATAGTTCGGCTCGTGCAGTCGTTGCTCTTCAATGAGCTGGCTCTGAAGGCTGTTGAGAAAACTCGCCTGGTGTGGCGTGACGATGTCGCTCAATTTGTTCCCCATGGGATTCGACGCGTGGACGAGTTCCATGAACATGGGCGACGCTTTCACAATATCAAATTCCATGCTCAAGTATGCCAGAGGTTCCATGGCATGCTGAGTGCTCGGGTAAGAAGAGTTGTAGTGCGCTGGCTCAGGCGCCGCGGACCTCTCCTGGTACGAGCGCGAGGCGGCATCGGTCGTTGGGGTGTCAAGCGGCCGGAATGACGAAGGTCGTCGGAGAGAATCCTCGTAGGGCGATATAATGCCAGCTCCAGAGGGAAATATACTCAGTGGTCTCCTGGAAGGCGCTTCCTGGTGGTGTGAGTATCTAGTGGGATCGAATCTTGCGTCTCTTTCGTCTCGTAATCGCGGCCGCCCCCTCTTTTTATGCTGAACGTCGACACAAGCATCTTCCTTCCCATTGCCGAGACATCGAGAACAGGGTCGCTGTGCTATACATCGATTGTTAGCTCTACAGTTCGTTCGGTTTCCGATTTCCTGGTCCTGGCGACGTCTTGGCTCCAACATAGATCCGTTGGCTCTTGCATCTTGACCGCCTTCCGCCAGGGCTGCATAGTCCACAATAATGACAACGTACCGTCGCATCTAGTAAAAGGAGCGTTAACTATTGATTTCTCCCAAACATCATGCTTACGCATCCTGCAATCGCTGGGAACTTACCGAAGATGAGCTTTCTTGCACGGCACACAAGCCGAAGCAACGTGGCCTTTCGTCTTTCTCTGTGTCTTTGGCGATGTCAAGGGCTGGGGTTCTGCCGCCTGTGGCCGGTCAGGCACAGGATACGCTTCCAAATCCGAAGATGCTGAGTTGAAGTACGGCGCTGCTGGGATCCCCTGGGGCACTCCATGGTGGTGCTGAGGAGGGTAGGAGACAATCCTTCCTGCGTCTTCCGGTCTGGGGTACGCATATGGCGACCTCGTTGTTGGCTCGGGCGGATAGGATCTCGTTATCGGCGAAGCCTGGTCTCGATGACTCGTGGGAGGCGCCGGTGCTGGATTTCCGCGAAGGCCATCAAGCAGCCTGGGGGCATAAAAACCTGGAGCTTCACCTCTACTGCCAGCCTCATGAGCTGTTCTCAGAGGCAAGGGCGGAGAGCCGGACATAGGAGGCGACGGATATGCCCTACTCCGTCCAGCTGACTCCTCGGTGCTGAGCTCTTTACGGCCCCAGCTGAGGTCAAAGGCACAGCGGGCTGGGTTGGGATAAGCTCGATGATGCCCAGAGAGGAGGGGCGGCGTCGGAGTAGAGGTATGCGTTATTGAGGTCATGGAGGAAGATTCCGTCAGAACTCGAGCTGACCACTACCCAGAGCCGCAAGTCCAAATTTCCAGCAACAGTAGACTTCAGATGTTGGTCATGTGAAGAAGCCAATGCGGAACATGATCATGAAAAGATCGAAATAAATGAAGAACAGAGGTTGCTCTTCCAAATTGAAAAATGTTGCGAAATCGAAGATCCGGGGCAGAGCGATGTTGGCAGGAAACGATTTGCAGCAAAATTGGCGTTGGGAGCCCCTAAGAGTCGCAGAAGAGAGTCGTCCAGGTTCACCTCCGAGGAAAAGGAGATCCGCAGGTTGTTAAACGAGCATATGAGAACCAATCTGTGTCCTTCCCTACTCTTGTTCTCCCTAGTAGAACACAGAAGAGTGGATAACTCGGCAGCCGGTCTCAGAACGAGGACAGGAAAAGAACAGGTCGTTTGTTGAACTCAGGGTATGGTCACGGTGCTGAGAAAAGTATGCCCGGCCAGCGACTTCGAAACAAGAATGGAACCAAGATCCGGTTAGGCGGAGGAGAACCGACGTGAAACAGACGCCGCTGGAACGGTGTGATACCTGATACCCAGAGATATTAGAACCATTCGTGATACAGCATGCGGTCGTGTCGTCGGTGGTTATCGAGATGGAACGGCAGCCCGCAGCAAATCGCAGAGTTCCACGACCTGAGTGACGGGTTCTGGTGAAGCTGAAGTTGCTGGCACCCGACCAGAGTCGCGGGCTCAAGCGACCGAGGCAGAGAAAACGACACAACGGGGACCAGCCCCGAGAGAGGCTGATTGGCGGCTTACAGTCGGTTTTTGTGCGACTTTTGGGCCTAATCAATGGGACCCAGTCGCCGTATGCAAGATAGTCGGACCAAAGAACATAGGGTTATCCGCCGAAGAGGCTACAAGCCCCAAGTGCTACCAAGTAGTCGCAGTAGCAGTGTAGGTGGCCAAGTTGTAGAAGGTAGCGTTGAGGAGATGGGGGCCCACGGACCGAGTTCCTGGACTAATAATGTTCTTATTGCAGCGAGTTGATCAGAGACGAGAGGACATGGCTGTCTTCCATGACGATCCCCTGCCCGGTCAATCCTATCTGACAATTCTCCGCCGGCTTGTCTCGAGGGGGGAGGAGGAACCACCACCTTGCGTGTGAGATTCACAAGCGTAATAAGACACTGGAGACGGCTATGATTGGGGCAGAATTGGAAGGGAAAGACGGGAAACAAGCAGAGAACTGTGGAGGTTGGGTGGAGAGGGGCGTGTATCTTGCTCTCCAGGGCGTGCTGTTGCTAGCCGGCGTTGAGCTCGGCATCAAGCACAAGGTTTAATCAAGGCCGGCGACGAGGATCTAGACGTTGGCCGTAGATATGAACGGGACGGGGGGCCAGATAACAAGTCGCCGTTCTACAACGGTGGTGGAGAGGCGCCATGCGAGTAAGAGGTAAGATTCAGCTGAAAGAGACTAGGAGGCGGTCCCGGAGCCCTGAGCCGTAGCCGGGAGGCGGCAAAGTGCAGTTGGCTGGGTGATATCTCTCCCCTCCTCGTTGGTTCAAGAAGGGAGCGGGTGGGCGTTGTCGCAGGGGACCAACTTGATATTGAAGCGTGTCACTGAACCTCGTCTCCTCTTCCAAGCCTGCTCAGACTTCCATGCTGTGTTTTCCGGTGGAAGACATTCCTCGGCCTTCAGGGGGGTGTACGAGGGTGAGCCACTTCTGCCATCCCTGAGTAATAAGTCAACGAGGTACTTGGAGACAAGGTCCGATCAGTCGGAGCAGGTAAGAAGAAGGTGGCCAGGGCCAGGAAGATTTTGGGAGTCCTCGGCACATTTAGAAGGGCCCGAACGATGTCTAGTACCAAACCTGGGAACTCGTACCTGTACTTTGCTTTCGTGTGTAAGTACTCCCCCAACCTGGGCAGCAGACGCAAGAGTCAAGGCTTGCAGCGACGGTACCGCCAAGGAGTTGGAGAAGCTCGCGTTGCCCCAAGGAGCTTGAAAGACAGGGGGCCTGCATGGGAGTCGGGGAAGCTAGCAAAGCTGGGATTAGTAGTGGCCTGGCTAAATGGCGCGGCCTCGATGACGGATTGGAGGGATGGCTCTCGTGGATCACGGATGGGCCACCACTGAGCAGGCATGCATTCCTAGCTATCAGAGGAGGGTGTCCACGGGGCGCCTTTGCTTAAGCGGGCCGGCTGAGTGCCAGATTTCCACGACGCACCATCAGGCTAAACAATCGAAGTGGCATCATGGCGGAGGCCATGGTGGAGATGACACGAGCTGGACGCTTATTTAGGGACCGTGCCGGACCCTGCGCCCAGATGCTGCTTGCCAGACGTGGATAGAGTACAAGTACTCCTACTTGTTCTCCCAGCACCCTCTTTCATCTTCCTGCTGGCCGGCGCCCAGAGCTGTGGGCTGGGCGGCAAGGCTGCGTTGACTTCCTGGCATACCTGCATCGTATGTATGAATCGTATGTATGGATGAGCAGAAGAAGCCTCCGACCGAAGATTGGACTGCTTTGCGCAACGGCCAGTGCCGGCATGCGATGAATGGGCCTCTAGCAGGGAGAACGAGGCTTCGAACGGTCAGTGAAAATGGCCTCTCCGAAGCCGTAGTTGTGCCTTGGATGCTCATGGAATATAAAATGGAACACTACGTGCATCTTTTCACACGACGGCCAGTACCGGGGACATGTGTAGGCTTTGATACAACCACGGCAAAAGAGGTTGCTGCAACTGCATCGGCATAAAGTCGCATCGACAATTGCAGACTGCCCAACAAGGCAAGAGGAGGAAAAGGGCTGGTGTTGCGTAGTCCCTCGCATTGCGCAGCCAGCTGAGGCCTTGTTGATGTGTGGTATTTGGAGATCTCAAACATGCAGACCAGATCCCAGACCTGTTCAGACACTGGTCGACAAATTGCCAGTCTTTGCCCGACACACCAGAATCAGATCGCGAGCCTGTTGCTGTTTCCAAGGTAGCACAAGGCGCCAGACAATGAGAACACGCCTGCCCGGCGTCACCGATGCCACCCCGTGGCCCCTCCTGTGCGGACGTAGGATTATGCACTCCGCCGGTAGTAAGAACGCCGAGCCTGTTCCGATGTCCATGTGCACTGCGTGGTTGTACTGGCGCTGTTGGTCTTGTCGCGTCGGAGAGCTTGGCCCTCAGACGTTCTCAAGATGTACAGGCCCAATGGGCTTGTCCCCGGTACTAGTATTGTCGAATCATGTCTTCTTCACGTTCAAAACGTCCAGTCCTTCTGCCTTCCTTCCTCTGCCCGTCTGCATTGCACAATGAATACGGGGCATATGTGAGGCCTTTACAGGCCTAATAAGAATAATGTGCCCTGTAGGATGACTCCTTGAGGGTGTGGTTGGGTACAGTGCCAGTACAAGGCCAGGCGTGGCCCTTGAAGAGAGACTGGCATCCTTCGTTGCCATGAAATCCCAGGGGTGAAACCAGGTCTCGCCAGCGCGGCCCCGAGGCTCGGCTTGGTTTGCCCCCTCCAAAAGATCCGCCATGTCGTTTTAAGATCCGGCCGAGTGCTCCAAGTTGCAGATTCTGATGGGAAGTGAACGGGCCAGCATGCGGTCCGCGGATAATTTGGGAGGTGTGCCTTTTAGCGTTGGGAACGGCGCCCTCCCTTGTCAAATGCGTGGCAGCTTGCCGGTTGGTATGACCCAAGATTTCCGAGATTAGTTTCTCCATCATCCATCATGTCAAAAAGTGGCTCGTTCCTGGCAATGTAACGGGTACTTGTTGAGAGGTGCCGATTCGGGCCAAGCCGGTCCTCTGCCCTGAGCCCGTGCTCCTTCGAACAAGCACATTGTACGGGTGTATTGGCTTGTTGAGAACGTGTCGTAGAACAGACATGAGCCCATTGACACAGACGTTAGAAATGCCTGTTGTTCATGGGAAGTTTCGGGGAAGAGGCCAGACCCAGAAAGCAAGAAGAGATTGCGATTCTTATGATTCCTCCTGTCCGTTATTCATTGGCAAAAGCGAACCTGGTCCATCCATGAGCAGGCTCGAGGCTAGCGCAGAACCGCTCAAACCCATCCGCTTACCCAAATCAAACATCTCGCATCGGCGTGCGAACACGGAGGTAAACCTTCGTGTGAAGCACTATCTAACATGGATCGCCTGGGCAGCCCAAGCCTGTGTGAGAGAGAGAGGAAAGGATAGCACCAGCGCGGCCCCGGCCAGGTTCCAGGTCTCCGCAACACCTTAGTCGCTCCGGGTTTGCGCTTCATCCAGCCGTGAGGGCAATTAACAGCAGGATCCCCTGTTCCATCTCTGCGCCAAAAGCATGGGCTATTTGCATGAAATGCTTGTGAAGCAGCATGCTCAAACAAAGAGTAATATGAGGAAACGCACTTCCAACGAGAGGAGTCATTCCCGGTGAGAAAAAACGTCGTCCGTTCTCAAGGCAGCTGAAGAAGGGCGGCGCTAGACAAATGGTCACATACCAGCTGTCATTGATCAACGATACGAAGCTTTGCCGTCACCAGACTGTTCCTCTTCTCGAATTTGTTTTGACGTCCTTGCTAAATTCCAGACCAGGAATCCCGGATGCGTTGAAGAAGCCCCTGGCGTGAAAGAAGTATAGGGGTTTCGCTAAGGATCGAAGAAGAGGAAGAATCGTGAAGACAAAGGAAGGCCGTGGCAGATCGTACAAGCATTGCGCGCACTGAGATGTGGCTGTCAGCACGAGAGGTACTTGCATGGTGCCCGTGCAGCAGTGCGACCGTGCCATCCCGAAACCAGGCCTTGACACATGATGTTGATAATTCACCCGACGGACTCACCCTTGCTCCCGCCCCTCCAATTAGCGAAGAGAATGTGAATGTCGATGCCCTTGTTGATATCTCAGTCGGCGAGAGGCAGTGTTCGGTACCATTTCGAGGTCGCCAGACGCCAGCAAGGCTAGGTAGCGCTGCTGTAGCTTGCAGGCCGCGATGAGACCCGCTTCGATGCCGTCGACGATGCTCCAATGCCAGTCAGGCGCCCAATCCTCCCCCAGATAAGCCACTGGAAAGCTGCATGAACCCTTGCAGGAAGCTGCGTGTACCGCGGTACCGCTGTCACTGACCCGATGGCTCGGGCTCTGGACCAGTCACGACGTGGCCTGGTGGTTGCCACAGAAGGCGTAACCTCACCTCTTGGGAACCTCACCCTTGTCGAAAGCGACACCTGGCAGAACACCCACGATTTGAGGGTCAAGAGGTAGGCAAGTGGTGCCGTGTTCTCGTCCTTCGTGGACAAACAGGGCCTGCCTTTCACTTGCTGTAAATTTCTGCTCTGGACACCTGGCAACACGCTTCCTGACTTGCTTTTCTCTGCTGTCAACGTCGTCATAGTCGTTGTCGTTTTGGTCTCTTTGTCCCTTTGCTCAACATTTCTTCCTCTTGTTTTCATGTGAAAATCGCCGAGAATAGTGCGTTGCTTGCTTGCTCCGCATTTTGTTCGGTTTCCTTTCCGAATGCGTCACCTGCGGAAGGAATAAGTGAGGCCTAATCAACGGAGCGATGATCTATGCATGGCTAAATCCCCCGAGCCCGACAACACGTTGGTTAGTTGGCGCCATTCACGGCTGTCGCCCATTGATCCCCTGGTTTCTTGGTCTAGAGCAAAGGGCACATAGTAACTCGTGCCCACCAGCGACGAGCATCTTATCCGTGAGCACCAATGGTGGGCTTCCTATTTGAGAAAAGCGGCTTTCTTGGACGTAGGGGCCGGCGAGTGACAGGAATGCGCATATCCCATCTCAGCTGATGCGGGAGAATCGTGCTCCTTTGGCGAGGCCTTCTGAGCAGTACAGTATTCAAGAACAGCAGCTGTTCGTACCTGTACCCCTCACCCGTCCTCGCCGTAGAAGGCTTGCTTCGTATTTGGTACACGTGTTCAGTACAAATGTGTGAGCGGCTGTCTCCTGCTTCGGCAACGCAAAGCACGAATATCGAGTTCGGGTTTACGGGGCACACAAGTCAGGTTGGTACGACCAGGTACTCGCGTGATGCATGCTCGCCTTACTCTTCCTCCCGAGACCCTCATGGCAAGATACCTTTGTAAGCTGTTTCTCATGGTCTTGGATCCGTAGTTCGGAGGCTAGCGAGCTTTGAATCTGCTGAAGAGCCCTCGCCGATGGTGGCGCATATTATCAGTTGGTGTCTTTGGGATCCCGGTAGCCGGACATGCCTTGATTCCCCGAAGCCAACGGCTGGTTGGCCAAGAAAAGTCTCCTGGGCATCACTTGTACCTCACCAGCTACCGAATGTCCCCAAGGCCCCTGACGCAGTTGGGTGTCGACGAAAGTACCCGTACTTGGGAGGCACTCCGTGGCGGAAACGAAAAGCTTCCAGGAACGCTCCGTGCAAGAAGTGACCATCGAGATGTATAGCTCGGCGGCTGAAAGACGGAGTGTTGATTCCCTGGAATGCTGAATGCGTTAGGGTCGAGAAGTTGCCGAGCAAGGAACACCCCTTAATCACTCGACAATTGGTCATACCCACTCAGAAGGTAGAGACCGCTTGATGGGAAGAGCCACGGAGCACAGGTTCTCTGCACACCCTATCCAGCGGCTAGGTAGCCCCTCGTCCATCCGCGCAAGCAACGAACTGCGACTACCTGGCACTTCGCTGGAGTAGCTGCAGAACGCACTGCGCATGAGACATTGTTCCGGCGTCGACGAGCGCCGGCGTTGGTGGCCCTTTGTCTAGCCGCATGTCGTCAGCACGTTATTGCCTCTTTAGCAGAAGTGCCTTGGCTACTTACCCATCGCCGGCGAGGTCAGGCACCAGACGGTCTGCAGCAACATTACCTGCTTTAGGCGCGGAGCAGAGTTCAGGCCAGTCGTATGAGCGGAGACCCAGAGCTGATAGCCCAAGTCCAAGCTGCCGTTGATGATGTCGGCAACGCACGTCGAATGTCGCTCTCAAGCCAGCATTGGCTGAAGCAGGCACGGGATTTTGTTTTAACCGAAGCCCCAGCCAGGTCTGGTGATGTGCAGTGAATGGCAATCGCGGCTTTCGTTCTTGCCGTTGGGCGCCCGGACGCCCAATTTGCCAGGTACGAGGTACCCTCTACCTTCCATTTACCTTGGTCTTGGGACCTTACCAACTTACCTAAGGGAGGTCAGGTAAGCTCAGAATCTCCCACACCTGCTCTACTTTAATTTGCCGCCAGGAGGTGGCCCTGGTTTTCCTCTCACCCCCCTCATCTCCAATCGAAATTCTCCGTACGAGGGCCTTTCTCCTCTTCGCTCCCGTGGTTCCTCGTCCATACATCCGGTGTATACTTCCGTCTCTCCCGCCGCACGAGCCCAACAAACGGCATGTTGCTTGTCAGGAAAATCGTTTCCGTACGCTCTGCAGCTGCTGCGGGAAGACATCAGCCAAGCAGCAGGAGACTGTTACTGTGAGCGGCCGTATGAAAACGTCAGGCCGAGGCCCTGGGAACCGCCTGCGCAGCGGTCTCTGCCGCCTGGATATCGGTCCGTCGTACAAGCAGGTAATACGATATCTCACACAGGCTCGAAATGATATGCTTTCTGATATTCTACAACAGACGAACGAACATGTCCAGTGCAAATCGTGTCTCCCTCATCCAGCAGGTGATATCCTGCACACCCACACCTGGCACACTGCCTCCGGTCAGAGTTTAGACCAGGGTTATCCATTGCACGATGCATCGCGGACGAGCATATCGTTCAAAGTGACAAGACCTTACTGGGGCCGGCTGGGCACCTGTGCTTCGGAAGGCCCAGGCCCTTGTTTTCCCACGGTCTCTTCAACACCCCGCCGGAACCCCATTTCTTCCTGATGGTCGCGGGACTATTGAAGAGCTAAATTTCCCGGGGGGACAGGGATATGTCTTTGAGTGAATCTGGGGGAACAAGTCATGGACTGGTGACGGACGCAGCTTCTGCAGTCTCGCAGCCCGCTACAACTTTCGGTGCTTGAAAAAGGGAGAAGCCTCGCACCGCTACTGCCATCGTCGATTACCATTGCTGCCAGGCAATTGACTACTTTTGACACAGGCACGACAAGGGCCGAGAAATTCAAAGGCTCCAGGCCCAAGAGTTGCGTGCTTGGACCTAGCGCTCTCAACAAGGGGTCTCATGCATCTAGTCTGATACTGGTAGGAAGGTGCATATTTCGGCTAGCAAGCCTTAGGCTGTGACTACGGCGTCGCGACTTTTGGATCACGAAATACCTACGATATGGTACCCAGGTTCTCCGTATACTAATCTCATTTTCTACGTGCTTGACGAAATCTTTGGGCTCCTGGGTACCGTATTAGGATCCCTATCCAGCCAAGCTACGGAGTACACCCTGTACAGAGCTGCCGTTCGGCCCAAGGCGCACAAGTTACTGACGCAAGAGAAGATTGGCCTTGTCCTGCAGCATCTTTCACGACACGGTGCGTCTTCGTCGAGCCACGCGGCGGCATGGCCATGGGGGCAAGGGGGGCCAGCTCTCTCACCAACAGCCACGCCGCCTCGTAGCATCTGGTGGATATCTGGGGAGTTAGCAATACGATCTTCACTTGTACCGAGTATCGTTCCGGGGAGGCTCGGCATCCAACCACGCAACTCCTGCGAAAGCTTCCCCTGGCTTTGCCACTCCAAGAGAGAGTCACCAAGATAAGCAACGGCCGGAAACGGGAATCTGAAGCGCTGTGCCCCTAGCGGGCTATTCACTATTCCGCACTCGGCAAGGAATCTAGACGGAAATTTTCTGACAAGCGTCTATTGGCATGTCATCACATCTCGTCGATTTGGGTGGGGGGGTTATACTAGAAGGGGCCACACGGCCCCTTCTGTCGAGCCCGCCGTGACATTCTCCTACATTGTCCAATCTTACATACATGCGATGGGCGAACCCGTGCCAAGTACGGAGTACGGAGTATAGACATGTACAGACAAGGACATGGTGTGGTGCGGTTCACCAACGAAACCGAGGTAGCTGTCCGGCGGCGTTTTCCGCCTGGAACCTTTCGGTTCTTGCGCAGCTGGTGTCCTCACTTGTCGTGCCACTCGTTGATGTGTTCAAGACTGGCCATCTTGCTACCAACTTCAGGATTCAGACCTCGTGCCCCAGGATCCTCATTTTCATACTTAATGAGGCGAGGAACTCGCTGCGGGTGCGTCACACTCGGAGTTTAGCTGCTCAATCGGATCAAAGTATCAAGGTCCTCCCTTACTTGGCGTCCGCGTCCACAGCCGCTTTACTACGAAGAACATGTACCAGTACAAGTGCCACCTCGACGTGACTGGGGATGGAGGGTCACGGACATTCCACGCTGAAAGGGTCTCGACTGAGTGTGAACCCTTTAGTTTGGGCGTGTGACGGTTACCAACACAATAAGGACTAGGCAAGCACCCCATACCCAGCACCCGACCACACATGGATCGAGAGTACGAAGTGTGAATGCAGGGTCTGGCTCTTGGTTGGTGTTTACGAAGATATTGACATCGTTTCGGCTGCGGTACGATATCTCTCCCTCAGGGATGGACGGACGTATAGCAGACTCGTCCCCATGACTACAGCTCTGTCATATTGCTGCTGCGGAATACGGATTGCGTTGACGCCACGGCCTCACTTACAGTCATCGAGTTACGAGCTCCCTATGATATATAACTGGTCCCGCGTTCGGAACTGTGGACATGACAAGACGCCTGTCATCCTCTTCATGGTTGCGTTCTTTGTTGTTGCGTTCCGCTCTAGCTAGCCCGAGATGAAGCCTCCAACGCCAGGGCTACCAGATGCTGGCATGGTGTAGCCCCTGTTGACAGAAACTTTCTCATAAGAGGCCGTCAGAGCTTTTCTGGTGGGCATTATTGCTCCGCACTGCAAACTGGCATCACCCGCGGCACCTGGACACACGTAATGGGATCCCAAGGACGAGCAGCACACATCCCATCAGACGAGGTTTTGACTCGTAACATCACTTTACGAAGAAACGACTCCTCACTAAAGTTGCGGCTCGAAACTTCCCACCCTTAGGCGCTGAATTTTCCCTCGATGGTCATCACACCCAGCTTATACGTAGCACTATCATGCCGAGTCCTTACTGGATTGTCTCGTCGGCTCTTCACCGGCGCTATCTTGGAGAGATTCATGGCAGCAGCAGCTTGAGCATCTACAAAACGTAAACAACAAGCTGCATTGTGGCGTCAGCCAAGGCAAAGATCGATATGAACTTCGGGCACATCCTCGAGGCCTTGGTTCCATGACCCTGCGGCCAACATGCATACGACCATTGGGTGCTCCGCGGTTGCTGTTTCGTCTGGCCCCCTCATCAGATCGGCTACCCAGCTATTGGGGCAAGGAAGCATGCAAGGATATTCAAGCCAGCATGCGAGTGGTTGGGATAATGCCACAGCAGGCAAGTCACGCAAACGATAGCTAAACGACGGCTCTTGCCGTTGCAATTGGTGACTGGGCTGGGGCGTGATGAGACACTCTTCGACGATCAGGCATAGGACCTTGTAAGTCACGACTTCGACGCGGGAGAGGAGTTAGTACCTCTATTGCTGAAAAGAAAGGAGGGGGTGCTTCAGACGGGGGACGCAAACTAACCACTGGAGATGTGGGCGGACATTTTGCAGTCTCCTCATAAAGAGGGCAGAGGCCTGTCCTTGCGTTAGGTCGGCTATCGTCTGTTCGGTTCTCGTCTCATTCCTATTTCTCCTCTGTTCATCCATGCCCAGCTGAACCAAGGTACACAGCACAACCACTCACACAAACCCCCCTCCTGCGTACGAAGCACACACGTTATGACACCAAAGGCAAGTTTTGACAACGCAGGCTTCCTAGTCTCGCATCTGTGTCTCATTCGAGAGCTGAGATGCAAGGCGACCACTGACACAGATAAGACATGCGTGTGAATCAGTTGACTCGCCATGGGCAGCTGATGGATCCGCATGGGCCGTGTTGCCCAAACATGCGGAGTATAGTCTCTCGAGGTGATATCGCGATAAGGACTGCCTTCTATGACAACCTACCAGTTCGGTTGTTATTATTGCTTTGTATTGGAGACAGCACCAACCTCTCTTACCTTTCTTGACCACCTTTGTCCTTTCCCCCTTCTCTCTTAAATCCCTTGGTGTCTCACTATGAATCACTAGATGTGGGAATGGAGCCCAGTCTTTGTGCTGCTGTCTTACTCTCACGCCATTCTTTCTGTCCATGTGTCTTTAGCGCCGCAGCACATGGTTCTCCTGGGAAGCCATGTATGCGTGTATATCATATCACAGGGGCGGGTATTGCAGCCCGCGGATATGAAGATATCTTTGCATGCAAAGCAGTGCTTTCCCCTTTTTGGAAGCATCATCACCCAGTTGCCCCGACGCGGCTTAAGGATATGGGATATCCCAGCCAGATGGCCACAGTATGCGAGTAGCAAGGTAGGTTGCAACTCGCTTCCTGTGGCGCCGTGGATGCGGTGACATGTTGACACGAAACAGAGAGGTCATCGTTTCGGAGAGTACGGTGAGTTAAAGGAACACACATGCACGGCCTTTTGACGACGACAAGACTTTGGACGGACAGACACGCCCCTATGGACGCAGTTTGACACCGACTCATATCAGACACCACCTACGCCGTGATACATGACGATCGCGGTTCAGAAACCAACTCAGGGATACTATCCCACAATGTGCGAAAGCGGAAACATAATATCTCCATCCTGTTTTGTCTTTTGGCCGGTTGGGATAAACGGCGTATGTCCGAGGAAATTGTGCGCGCAGCTCAGCTGGGCTAGGCTGGATTACGCGTGGCAACTCGGCCCCCAAGGGATCTGATGGCATATTGTCTCAGATCCGCTCCATTTCCCAGCCACTCAAGAAGTATATGCCAAGACTGAGGCTTTCTGACCAGGCCTCCCTTGCTTCCGTATGTACATGATCGGTGCTTGATTGTTTGAGTGCTCGGCTAGATGCTCCGGAGCGGTCGACTACCTGATTACTAAGAAAGCGGAATCTGATGTGATATGCAAGACACAATACAGACGGCGGCCAGAAATTCAGGGCAGACAATGGTAGTATGTGATGGATGATGATGATGATGATGACAAGACCACTAGTGACAGCGTGAGCACACGTACCCCTTACAGACGACTTTCGATGCCGGCGAATTGATGGTCCTCGGCCCAGTGGGAATCGGGCCAGACCAGTCGGATCGCATCCCAAATATGGCTATTCGAGCACCACGGTCAGTAACACTGCTTTTGTCTCTTTGTTCTTCGGTTTCCATTGCACGCTCTCCTCTTGTTCTTCGGGCTGGATGAGCTAGGCAAGGTGCGTAGCCGCGAGGGCGTTACTGCACCTTGCCGGCGGGGGGGTTCAGAGATGAAGATAATAGTAGGTGAAAAGAAGGAAGGGGGGATAAGAAGGCAAAAGAACTAGAGTGAAGGGAGAAGATAGGTAGTAGAAGGACAAGGGGAAAAGAAGAAGATACTCACCTAACATACAGAATCTCCAACCCGTCCTTGACCTCTTGAGGCAGGTCCTTGACGTCCTTGCGGTTCTGCGCTGGCAGTAGCACCGTCTTAACCCCCGCTCGGAGGGCACCGATGAGTTTTTCCTTGATACCTCCGACAGCGGTGACCCGGCCGCGGAGGGATATCTCGCCCTGTGTTACATGTCACGTTAGTTACGCCGGTCAAAGATTTTTTGCTTGATCGGGATACACATAGGATGGAGGGATGAAAGCGCGAAAAGGTAATTCACTGCATGGTATGACACGGGGAAACAAAAGGTTCGGCAGTGAAAACGTACCGTCATGGCCATTGTAGGTGGCACTGGCTTGCCAGAGAAGAGTGAAATCAAGGCAATGGCCTGACCGATGCCACTGCTGGGTCCGTCCTTGGGGATTGCCCCCGAGGGACAGTGGACGTGGATGCTGCGGTCCTTCATGATGTCGACGTGCGGGTCGGATGTGAGGCCGAGCTCATAGGCATGTGCCTTGACCCAGGTGAGGGCAACCTCGACGCTCTCCTTGAGGACGTCGCCCAGCTTGCCGGTGAGCTGGACGCGTCCGTTGCCGGGCATGTCGGCCACCTCGATGAAGAGGATACTGCCGTTGCCGCCGGTGCTGTAAGCGACGAGCCCCGTGACGATGCCGGGGCGACTCGTCTTCTCGGCGATTTCCTCCTCGTACTTTTCGATGCCGAGGATGCTCTCGAGATCGTCCACGGTGACCTGGCGCCGGTACTTGTCGAGGGTGCCGTTGTCTCTCGCCTCCGCGTACTCGACCGCCTTGGCGCGACATACAGAGCCAATCTCACGTTCCAGATTGCGAACCCCTGACTCACGGGTGTACGACTCAATAATTTTGGATACCACCTCCGGGGTGAACTCGACCTGGTCCTCGGCCAATCCGTTGGCCCTGAGCTGCTTCGGGATGAGGTGCTGGATGGCGATGTGACGCTTCTCAAGCGTGGTGTAGCCGGGCAGATAGATCATCTCCATGCGGTCCAGCAGGGGGCCGGGGATGGTGTCGAGGCTGTTGGCGGTGGCGATGAAGAGGACTTTGGACAGGTCGACGGGCATGCCCACGTAGTGATCCTGGAAGCTGTGGTTCTGCTCGGGGTCCAGAACCTCGAGCATGGCGGCCGAGGGGTCCCCGTGGACGCTTGCCGAGCCAATCTTGTCGATCTCGTCGAGCAGGAAGACGGGGTTCGCGACGCCGACCTTCCTCAGGCCCTGCACGATGAGCCCTGGCATGGCCGCCACGTACGTCCGCCTGTGGCCGCGGATTTCGGCCTCGTCACGGACACCGCCTAGGGAGATGCGGTGGAACTTGCGGCCCAGAGCAGTCGCAACCGACTTGGCCAGGCTTGTCTTGCCGACGCCGGGAGGACCGATGAGCAGCATGATGGGAGACTTGTCGACGGCGCGCTTCGACCTGAGCACCTGGAGCTTGGTGAGTTCGGAGTCTGATGCCTCCTTACGACTGACGTTGTTCTCGACAACTTCCTCTGGCTTGGTGTCTTTGATGGTGCCATCTGGGAGGGTCTTGTCGGCGACGGCGGCGTCAGCTTCCGCTTTACGGATCTGCTCCTCCAGATCGTCGTTGATGGATTGCTTTAGCCTCAGAACTGCCAGGTACTCGATCAGCCTCCGCTTGACCTTGTCGAGGCCGTAGTGGTCGTGGTCAAGCTGTTGCCGGGCCTTTACTAACGTATCGGGCCCTAGCCGGTCGTTTGTGGTGGTCGTCCAGGGGATTTCAGCTATCGTCTCGAGCCAGTTCCTTGTGACCTGGTACTCCTGGTTCATGGGCGGCATCCTCTGCAGCCGCCGAAGCTCCCTATCCACGGCCTTGGCGGCGTCTTGCGGTAGTTTCGCTGCCTGCAGCTTCTTCTTCAGCTCATCGAGCTCACTAGCATCTTGATCTTCGCTTTGGTCGTGTCCCCCAGGAGGTGGCAAGATGCCCATGCCGCCCATCGGAGGCATCATGGTACCATTCGGTCTTCTGGATGGGTTCTCGTTCAACCGGTCAATGATTTGAACGGGGACGGTTGTGAAGGTGGTAATCTTGAAGTTGTTCTTGATGCCCCCAACCTGACGTTCCAACAGCTCAATGACCTTTGTGAGCCGGACCTTGGGGTCAAGTGCCGCCAGGACACCGAGCTTCTCTTCGTGAGTGGCATCCAGAATGTTGGCCATGAAGTCGGCGAGCATTCCAGCCTCCTTTAGTTCTCTCCTGATGATGAGCATCTCTAATCGCTTTGTGACTGCGGGTGAGAGGGAGGGCCCGCCTGTGCGAGGGAGCAAAGAGGAGATGCGAAGGATTGTGACGAGCTCCCTTGAGCGCAGCTTGAGCAAGCTGAACAAGTCTTGCAGTTGCTTATCGGTAACGTCGACTATATAGCACACTAATGTTAGCAACATGCAAGCCGCAGAATATGTTCACTTGGATGATATAGAGGGGGTCAGGCAGAAAGAGACGTACTCTCATCTTCATAGTATGAGACCGTGGCCTCGAAAAAGGGCCGCTCGCGAGTGACCGAGTCTACCCTCACTCTGCTTGAGCCCTCGACACGCAGCGCAAACTCGCCGGACCCGCGGCCGTCGATGCCGACGATCTTGGCCGCAACTCCGAAGCCAAACAGGTCGTCCTTCTTGGCAGTGCCGGGGTTGACGGGGTCGATGCGACTGCTGTCAATGTCCTCGCCGTTGGTGATGAGCAGCTGGCCGTCGGGACCGACCAGCGGCGACGAGACCGGGACGCATGCTATTGGGATGGTGTCGATGCGGCCATCTGGGCCCTTTGACGCGGCGAGCTCGTAGACGTGGGCGAGGAGGGCCGGGATGTCGGGCCGGCTCGAGTTGACGGTGATGCGGTGGACGAGGCCGGGCAGCAGGACCGTTCCGCGCGGGAGGGGGATCAGCGGAAGTGTCGCGGTCTGGGATCTGCCCATGGCGATGCAGGTTGCTTGTGGTTTCGAGGTGGTTGGGACGGAGCGCAAGTAACAAGAAGTCTGAAGCGCAAAGCAGATGAAGCGCTACGCTGGAACAAACAAAGCAGAGACAACACAAATGGCTATGGACGTGAGGGCGGCGAAGCAACAAGGACGATTCGGGGTATCAGATGGCGATGCTTCGGCAGGAGTGCGGAACGCGGTGGAAGCATTTGGGCAGAAGAGCGTCGAGCTGCTGCTGTTGATGTCAAGGTCCGGCTTATGGCATTGCATTGGATGGCGTAGCGGTAGCGGTCCGTTGGCTCTAGTGGCAGCTTCGAGTCAGTTCCGTCTCTGCGACCCCGGCCTGGTTCAATCTTGCCGAGGCTGATGGTGGAGAGCGCCTATTGGCCGGCGGGGGACGTGAGATGCCGCGCTCTCGTGATGGTGATGCTGGTGATGATGATGTTGACAGGCTGGATTGGTTGATGGTACCTAGTAAGGGGATGATATGTGATGACCGGAGATGCCAGTCCGGCATTCCGTATCCGAGTTTACGTGTCTGAGCTGTGGCGGTTGGTCTGGTATGGAGTGTGCATTTACCTGTTTTTGCTGTCCGAGACCACATGCATCCAGCACCTCACGTCAAGAACTAGTATTACCGAGGGAATTGAGGGAGGCGAAACCATGGTTGGCAATACCGGTCAATTGGTATGATCCTTTAGTATCATTGACTACCTGGCAATTGAGCCGTTGTTTGAGAAGTGATAAAGTAAACAAGACGACGTGAAGTTGCCTCTGTCTTAATACCAAGCCACAGTCACTATATCCAATGAGCCATAGCAAAGCATGGTGGTCTCGTTGCTGCCCATACTCTGCTGCTGAGTCAGCTCCATTTACAGCGCTCAGTCAGGCAGCTGAAGCCCACTTTGTCGCTGTAGCCTGTCGCGGGGCAAAATCCATTAAACTCGAGTCGCGCCTCAAACGCGTCGCCCTCTGCTAAGAAAAATCCCGAATCATCACCACATCCGACCTCGACATAATGTGTAAGGCAGCCTCGCTCATACAGTTGACTTCCCTATACTGATCCTTCATTCTTATCTGCAGCTGCATACGGCGGATACTCAAAGACCAGCTACGGCGCCCAAGGAGGCGATGACTCTGGCGGCTTCTTCGCCGGAGGCGGTTCACAGCAGGGCAGCCAAGGCGGCGGCGGCAAGGTTGGTGAAGCTCTGGCCTTTACTGCAGACGACGAATCACACAAGCTGACATGGCATGCTCCAACAGTCATACCAGGACGAATCATTACGGCCCTTGACCATCAAGCAGATCCTCGAGGCAGAGGAGCCCTACTCGGGCGCCGACTTCAAGGTCGACGGCGCCACCATTACGCAAATCACATTCGTCGGCCAGGTCCGCAGCATAAACCCGCAGCAGACGAACCTCACAATCAAGGTCGACGACGGCACCGGCCAGATCGACGTCAAGAAGTGGATCGACGTCGACAAGCAGAGCGACGCGGAGCCCGGCTTCGAGATTGACTCGCACATCCGCGTCTGGGGCCGCCTCAAGTCCTTCTCCAACAAGCGCCACGTCGGCGCGCACGTCATCCGGCCGGTGACGGACTTTAACGAGGTCAACTACCACATGCTCGAGGCGACATATGTACATCTGTTCTACACCCGCGGTGCCGCCGGCGGAGCCAACGCGGGAGGAGACGCCAACGGCGACAGCATGTTTGTCGACGGCGGCGACGGCTACAACGCCGGGGCGCTGGCGGGCCAGACGGCCAACAAGCTCTCCCACTGCAGCAACAAGGCCAAGAGCATGTTCATGTACCTCAAGAAGTCGTCGGCGGACGGCACCGACGGTGTGCACTTGAATAAGCTCACGGCGGAGCTGGGGCTGGGGCTGCGCGATGTCATGGAGGCGGCGGACGAGCTCATGACGCAGGGTTTGATATATACCACCATTGACGAGGAGACGTGGGCGGTCTTGGAATATTAGGAGCAGCTAACACAGGCATTTCTGGTTCACGATATTTGTATTGTACGGTAGAGACGGTGTTTGGCCATTGTGAGAATGGGCCTTCCGACAGTTGCACAAAAGAGCAAAAGCAGCAGCAGAATATAATGAGCGTACGAACATGGATCAACAAACAACAATTCAAAATCAACAAGGCAAAACATGGTCGTAGAAAATGCAAGGAAGCAGTCGTTTCCTTGCAACATGCATCTCGAAACGAGGGGTTCAAAGGATGGTAAGAACGAAAAAAAGGGGGGACGAAGCAAGCCAGGCCAGTCTCGACCTTTCAGCTCGCTTCTCAACTCCGTCCAAATCTTCCACAAAGACTTGCAGACGTCGTAGCTTCGGCTTGTCACATACTCGGCGACTCACGCCTTGACAATCTCAATCTGGTCCATCGTCGGCACGGCTTCCTCGGCGGCCTTGACGGCGACGGGCTCGCGCACCATGATGAAGAGCGGGACGGGCACCGGGCCGCGCTTGAAGGAGATTTCCTTGCGGTACTGGAAGCCGAAGCGCTCGTAGTAGGTGATGTTTTCGCGGGAGCTGGACTCGAGGTACATGGCGCGGTTTTCGGCGTCGGCCTGGTCATCGGTTAGTTTGCCATCATCTTCAACTCTCTTATACTTGTTTAATTAGATCGTGTCACCTTTGCAGCCATGTCCATGATGAGCTTCTTCGCATAGCCCTTGCCTCGTGCGCTGGGCTTGGTGCCAATGTACGCAAGATAGTAGTACTCGCGATCTCCCATGACCTCGTCCATGGTCTCGTGCAGGAGAGGCAGAACGTCCTCGTAGTAGCGCTTGCGGCCCTCGGAACCGAGCTGGTAGTAGAGGCGCCACATGCCGCTTCGGAAGATGGTCCACCAGTCGTCCATGTGTGCCCCAGGAGGCATCCTGAAGAGCAGTCAGTCACATTCTTTCTCACTAACATGGCGGTATAGGAGGTCTTGAGGACTCACCACAGGGCCACGGCGTCGTAATCCGGACCAATGGTCGTGACGACGCCGCTGTAGCAATGGGCCGAGACGAGATAGGTCATGATGCGCACGTGGAGCTTCCACTTGGCCTCGTCCGAGTAGCGGTCCGCCTCGCCGCCGTCGAGCAGGTACAGGCTCAGGGCGTCGGCGGCGAAGGCGTGGGCGAGGGAGATGCCCGCCTGCTCGCACTCGGCCAGCCCGATCCTGCGGACCGACTTCTCCCAGGCCTGGGGCACGAGGGAGCGGCGGTGGTCCACGACGGTGACGGTGGAGGAGGAGGTGGTGATGTTTGTTTTACTGATGACGTGCGCCATGCTGGGCTAACTTGACGTTTTTTCTTCTCGCTGATTTTCTCCTGGTTCCTTGAGATTCAATGGGTGAGTTGTTCACTCGATGATGCTGCCTGTATAAGTGGGAATACGCAAGCAGAGGCGCGCCCAGTTTCAGTGATTTTGTTTTCATGATGAAAGGTTCTGTTTAAGACGCCAAAGATACTCACGTATACTATTCTGTGCGCTATCGCCCGTATGGACTCTTGAGAGCTGGGATCTCGACACGGGCATAAACCTGGAGGGGTGCTGCAGGCAATTGAGGCAGTCGCGTAGGTCAACCGACATCAATGTGGTGTTTGAGGCCTCAGGACCGTTTAATGACTGAAGTCTGGGGGAGTGTATAAAGAGAGAGAGTTGGTGGGAAAGCGAAGACAGAACAACTCGACAAGGACGGAGTAGGCTTCGTCGTAAATATCTGATGGGGAGGGCGGCGGTTCGGTATGAATCACCAGTCAAGCAATCAATCACTTCACTGACGACGACCCGGTAGGATATCGTCTATGCAGAGATGGTGAAGATAGAGACGGGACCACAGTGGGACGAGTGAGGAGGTTTGTATGGCGGCGACGTTTGAAGACGACGATGGTAGAGAGTCAGGATACGATAAACAAGAAGTGTGTGATAGACAAGTCTGAAGCGATGAAGGGCTTAAACAGCAACCAGCAGAATGGGATACAAAAAGGATGGCCTCTTTGCCAAGCTCTTCAGATTGTGTATAACCTAGGAGGCTTAGTGTGAGTCTCCTTCTCTATATCCCTTCCCCGTGCGTGTGTCTCTCGTCTCGAGTTCTTGAATGTCAAGTAGGCGGCGGCAGGGTGGACAAGTACGTAGAGTTACTATTTGATAGATGAGATGTGTGGGAATTAGACCCGATAGTTCTTTGCCGGACCAGGTCAGATCAGATCAGATCCAAAGGAACAAGAAGATAGATGGCCAAGTAGAGTGATGAGGAAGAAGGGGTGATTGAAGACGGGGTTCTTGTAGTGGCAGAGCAAATGAAATGGAGAGACGACACGGATCGGCAGCCGGGTATTTAATCCTGGCCAGATCACCTACACACGAAGTAACACGGGGCCACACACATCCATTCTCTCTTGCAGCATAATACAGTACGTACATACACAACAGAACTGAGTGTCAACAACACTGGACATCCAAGTAGGACCAAGTCTAGGGATATCTGACAAGCGGAAGCCCGGACGCCACCGAGAAGCCGGGGGGGCAAGTGTCCACTAACAGAGGTAACAGATGCAGAGCATTGAACCAAGATAGTGAGCGGTGCCCACCGGCTTGGCCCGGCTGAACTGGGTGTCCGTACGAAGGGAAAGGCAAGAGAAGCGTGGAGGCTGGGAGAGCGACGGGGTGGTCCGCTGTGCTATTGGGCGGGTGGCCGAGGTCGATGGTCAGATGATGCGCCGCCCTGGCTTGGAGTTTGGGGGAAGAGGGGGGAAAGGTGTCGTGGGATGATCTATGTACTGTGTGCCCGGTATGTTGTCTCGTTGGTTTTATAAATTCTGTTGTGTTTTGGTGGTTGATGGCTTGCGTAGTACGATGAGCTAATGAGAAGACTGTTAACATGATGCGTTCTTGTGCTTGATGTCGGAATACCTAATAGTAGGATACTGAATTGTCAATGACATGATAACGTCCAAATGGTGAAACCAACTGACAGTACTATTCATCACCATCCTCACATTCCAGTGAGGTACTGTAAGACCTAGCATCATCAGCCGGTCTCGTTATCTAGATCCTTCCCCCAGGTCTAACCGCAACAGGCTGCTATCTTGCAATTCCCATTGATAGCCAAGATGCGGAGTCTCTCCCATGCAGCTCCGATACGAGCCTTCGTCCAGCACCAGCATCAACGTCAGCTGCTTTGTCGTCAATACTATTACAAGTAGTACTAAGACCAGAATCGGACCCCTGTTTGGCTGTCCGGCGGATGAACCGGCGGCACCCAGCGTCAAGGGCGTTAATATGGCCTGGAGCCTCCCCCAGGAAATTGAGCCACTAGCCTGAATCATGGAGGGCAGCCCCGGTTGATTGATGCCGTTTGGTTGGAGACGGGGAACGCTGAGGCTGGTGGCGCGGGCCGGTGCCTAGCAGTTGATTGTGCCGTCTGATGCTAGCAACTACATGTACCTACGGGGCACCTAGTTGGTATAGGCTTTTGCTTTTTGTTTGGGATATACTCAGTGATGATATGTTAGTTCTCAACGTGAAAGATGATATTCACATAAATTTCAGTGTGAAGAATCTGGCATCAGCATGGTGTAAAAGCGGACTTTGCCAGAACGTGGGGGGCGACATTGAGATGAACTGGTTGGGCTGCACCACCTGGACACAACCGGGCACCTCTGAACAAGACCAAAAAAACGTGGCATGAGGCGAGAGGCTGATCGGTACAACTTGAATCACGTTTCTGCTTATCAGTTCATTATCATCATGTGCAACGCCTCGTGCATGTGCAGTTGTCCGTCAGTCAAAGTGAGATGTGATAGAGAGGGGCTGGGCTGGATTCGGCAAGTCTTTGCTTTGCGGGGATGAGGCTCTGGGGGTTCATGGTTCGTGACCGGCAACTTACGTACATACCTGTACCATCGTCTGAACTGTAATGCTCGATGTAGTCGTAATGCGTCCATGATGGGTGAGGGAGAGCAAGCGATAAATATCGTTTCTGTTATTAATTAGCGTTGCGAGAATGACCGGTAGGGAGGGTTAAACGGTTGTTTGGAGTGAGATGTGATGCCCCAAGGCGATCAGCATGTGAACGGCATCACTTATATGCACTCCGCATTTGTTTGCCCAAGGTGTGCGTCACTGAAAGTCAAATTTCTGTCGCGTGGATGTACGGTATGATATTGGTTAGTAATAATATCTAATAGTTTGATGAGATGACTTGAAGCACACAGAGAACTCTTGTTCTTTCCATAGAAGTTAAGGTGATGAAGTTGGCCTCGTCCATACCACACTCATCTCTCGGCTTCTGGTAGGAAGCGGATGGCACGGCGATATACTATGTCGATGCTTGGCACCTCACATGGCACGCTCAAATTCAACATCGGTCCATCTGCCTTGTCAGAATGTCGTGGTAATTCTGACTTGAAAGCCTCTGTTTCAACAACCAGTGGCCGGCTGTTCTTTTCCTTTCGTTGTTCGGTATATACGAATCCGTATACGAGTACGGCCTGACTGCGTGCACGACCAACGACCTTCCTCCGCATATTGCTTCCCACGGCAATTCGTCTCAATGAGTCATTTCAGACTTGTCTCTTTCACGAAAAGGAACATCACTCGCCTCCGTTCATCAAGGCCACATATTTCACGTTGCACGAAGCCTTGCGGGATGAGGGTTTGACCACCGAAAAGGTATCAGGGCGCATGCATATACGAAGATTTGCTTGGCAGCCCTATCAATGCCGTAAGGGAGCCGTTAGGGATATGACGCTGCCGATTCTATGATTCCAGAAAATGCCTAGATTCGAGATCTAAGCAAAAGATCTGTTGCTGACAATTCTGGATGGCTGGTCATGGAGGCCTTCGGAATTGGGGCGACGATAGCGCAGAGCCAAGGTCCGTATCATCTTGATCATCGCATTTTGGTATCTATTTCTACTCTTCTTCTAAGAAAAGCAAACAATTATCTCAGCCCAAGGCCATCACACTGGTCCCGGCGTTCTAACATGCATCGTTTCCCATCATCGTATAGCCATCTCAAGAGGATATCTATTTCGCACGCTTATTCGTATTACAGCCCGTCGTATTCGTATTAATCCCAATTACAGCATTCGTCGGATCTCCTGCTCGTTGGTGTACTTCTCCAGCCCAGAGTCAAGGCTACTCCACCACTCAAAGAGCATCGAGTTGCAGATGAGCTTGAACCAGGGAGTGAACTTGAGGTTGGGGTCCTCAAAGAGCTTCTTAAGGCCGTCGGCGGAAACGTACTGGGTAGCCTGGACTTCGTTGGGGTTGGGATCGACGTCGACATTGGCCTTGATGAAGAGAATGTAGTCGACTATTCTCGAGGTTAGCTGGAGTTCTCTACATGCAATCTGGGTGGGTTGATTCGTACTCTCGTGCTCGCCCCATTTGCCGTCACTGGGAGCCTTGTAGTGGATTCGCGTCAGGAAGTGAAAGTCCTCAAAAGGAACCTGCTCCTTCTTGATGCCCAGCTCGTGTTCCAGCTTGCGCTGAGCCGCTCGCTTCGCTCCGGCAATGGAGTCGACCAGGTTGGCGCCGGTCTCGGTGGGAATGCTGAGAGGGTGGGAGCAGCAGGTGTTGGTCCACATGTCGGGGAAGGTAATCTTTTCCGAAGCGCGCTGCTGAAGGAGCAGCTCGTTCTTGTCGTTGAAAAGAAAGACTGAAAAGGCGCGGTGCAGGAGGCCCTTGTCGATGTTGGTCATCAGGTGGCCTAGAAGGGACCTGTTAGTCGAGAGGGCCCGAATGGACAGATGTTGGAGAAGGGAGGGAGATGCGTACAAATCTTCTTGCTGGCGGTGCCAATTGGCGCATCGTTCTCGTCCGTCACAATGCAGACCTCGTCCATGAGGCGGATCTGCTCCTCATCGTGGCCAGACAGCGCCTCGCTGGTGGTGTCGATGTCGGGGAAGAGGCGGAGGATGGTCTCGGCCGTGATCGGCTGCGCCTGGGTGGTGGTCGTCGTTGTCGTCGTTGACATGGCTGCTCTTTTTTTGTGTCAAAGAGGTTTGAAAGGGAAAAGAATGACTCCGACCAGCTAATCAGAACGCCTCGCAATTGGAAAGGAAATGAATGCTTCAGCCTTTTGTCGGTGGCGATGGGCTTCGAGGTTTAAATATGCGATGAAATTATGGCCCAGCTGGGAAAAGACCCTCTATCGGGACCCCTTGGCACCTTGTGGGACCGGCTGTGGCGAGCGAATGCGATTGGCCGGATTGGAATTGCTCGTTATAGCGCTAAAGGTCAAGTCCAACTGCGTCTTGTTCTTGAGCAAGGAACCGTCTTGTTTCCTTTCATTTGTCTTGGCCTCAAGGCTTGAATCATCAAATTGAGTAAAGAATGAACTAGAGGCTCGTCCAATTGTACTGTTTTGTGTGAGATAATGGTTTCTTGCTCCCAGGATGAGAGACATATCGGAAGTGTCAACTATGTACATACACGCGCACATCGTCCAAAAGGGACGCTAGACTCCGCCAATCCGGGCTCAGGCACATGCGCCCCGTTCAGGTACAAAGTACATGTACATGGCTCTCCGTACCTACCCTCTTGGCATCTCCAGCGCCTTGGCTGCACTGCATTCCCTCTAGCACTCGTTAGCAGCACCCGAGCTTCGTCACTCCTTGCCCTGCACCCAGTTCGCTCCCTTCCGTCTCTTGCGGCCGTCTTTGCGATTCGCGATTTCTTTGCGTGGTGTTGAGGAGCCTGCGATTGACTTTACGCCTCTCATTTGCGACCAATCGATTCGCTCCCCTGGACTGAACCCCCGTTGAACCGAATCATCTCCTCCCCTCGACCCCCGAATTCGCACAAGCCTCGGATCCGAGCACAGTCGACGATGCCTCCCAAGATCGAGCAGAAGGAAATCGAAACATACTGGAATATCTTTGTGGACAGGACAGGCGGTGGACAGTTTCTGACTGGCGACCAAGCCGCGCCCGTCCTCAAGAACAGCGGCCTTCGCGATGATCAGCTAGAGAAGGTCTGGGATCTGGCCGACGTGGACAATGATGGAAACCTCGACTTTGAGGAGTTTTGCGTCGCCATGCGACTCATCTTTGATATTCTCAACGGGGTAAGCTACGAATGGTGCAGGTACCGCCCACGCGTTATCACTTTACTGACGGCCTTGTTCGCGCGCGCGCCAGGAGTTCGCCGACGTACCGAAAACGCTCCCTGACTGGATGATTCCCGAGTCCAAAGCCCATCTGGTGCAGGCGACCAAGGCAATCACAGGGAAGCAGCCACAGTTTGAGCAAGTCGAGGACGAGGACGACACGCCCGGCTTGAAAGATGGATTTGAGTGGTATATGAAGCCCGAGGACAAGGCCAAGTACGAGCAGATCTATCAGGAGAGCCGGGACATGCGAGGAGAAGTATCATGTTAGGCCCGCCCTTGCCCCTGTTCTTGTTGCGCCTGAGATAGCCGGCAGATGTTGACCATGCGGACAGTCTCGGCCCTCGAGGATCTTTACGAGTCGCTAGATGTCCCCGACACGGACATCCGATCTGCCTGGAACCTCATCAACCCATCTGCCTCACCGAGCATCAACAAGGACGCATGCCTTGCGTTCCTCCACATTCTCAACAACCGACACGAAGGCTACCGAATCCCCCGAACAGTGCCTGCCTCACTACGATCAAGCTTCGAGCGCAACCAGATCGACTACCAGGTCGACAACCAAAGGGGCGGTGTATCATCACGGTGGGCCACCAAGGCGGATGACACCACCTCGACGGGCCGCAAGGCAAAGTTTGGCGATCAGTACCTGACAAGGCTGGGACGCAGCGGCTTCAAGACAGCGGGCACCGACTTTTCGACGGAGAAGACGGAGGATTGGGAGGAGGTCCGGCTCAAGCGCCAGCTGCAGGATCTGGAAGAGAAGATTAGAAAGGTCGAGGAGATCGCCGAGCGGAAGAAGGGCGGCAAGCGCGATTCGAAGCCGGCGCTCGTCAAGAAGGAGCTGGATCAACTTCTGGACTACAAGCGACGGGAGCTGAGGGATTTGGAAGAGGGCAAGGGCAAGAGCGCGGTTGGCGGCAACCTGAAGAGCATATCGGCCGACTTGGAGACGGTCCGCGAACAGGTGGACGGCCTGGAGGCGCACTTGAGGTCTCGGGAACAGGTCCTGGAGCAGCTGCGGAGGGAGATTGAGGAGGAGAAGAGGAGCTGAAGCAGTAGGCGGGAATCTTGGGCGATATTTTGAGTGGTTATCTTGAGCTTGAATCAGATGGGAGATTGGGTGATGGCTGGTTTTCGGTATATAAATTGTACACTTATTGATAGATAGATGAAGTTGTAATCGAGGTGAAGTTGGTCCTGTGTCATTGCTTACGGAGGGGGGAGAAGCTGACGGCTGACAGACTTGGACTGGCCATGCCTCCTTGCCGCAAAGTACTTTGCTCTTTAACTTCCAGATTGAAGTCGTGAATTGTTATAAGCTCTATCAAAATAATTCACTGTGTCTTTACAGCGTCGCATCCACCGGAATGATGACAAAGTAGGTACCTAGTGTAGTAGAGAAATACTCGGCATCGCATCTGCCTCCAACATGTGATTGCGGCCTTCTGTACGTGACCCTCAACAGGCCAATCGCACGATCCCAACAAACAAGCGTTCATGTTCGTCATTTGCCCCTCCTTTTCGGCCTTTGAGGCCCCCCCTCTCTCATGACCAGTGGTCAAACAGGTTGCTATGGCCCGAATTAGCTTCAGCTGTTACTAGTAGGCGTTACCCCGCCGGCCGAGACCAGCAAGCTTTAGTTCGTGTTGCTTGTATGAAGCTTTTCTTTCCTCTCCTCCCTTTTCTTCCCATCATACCCCATACTTGACACAGGTGTACAGAACAACATCGACAGTCATCATGTCTGCCCCCGAGTCCCCCGAGTTCAGCAAGGCGCTGGTTGAGGTCAAGCAGCTGACCAAGAAGCCCAACAACGAGGAGCTTCTGCGCCTCTACGGTACGCGACGGTCCCCTTTTTTTCTTTCTGGGAAGCGATGACGTGGTTTTGGGTGGGATGAGGTTCAAGACCGGGCTTGGTGTTTTCGACAAGCTGGGAAAAGGAGCGCAAGATGCTGATACTGGTCTGTTGTAGCTCTTTTCAAGATTGGCAAGGGCTTCGAGTTCAAGAAGTCTGACGAGCCTTCACGGTTCTCCTTCGAGGTACGTAACACGACGATTCTTCGTTCCAAGCTCCCCTTCCTGTTACTCTTCGGGGCATTGTTTCTTTGCGCCCGCCTATCAAAGTGCACGACGCTGACTATATCCGTCTACTCTACCTAGGCTCGCGCCAAGTGGAAGGCCTGGGAGGCCGCCTACGAGGAGGAGGGCATCACCGAGCCGGCCGTTGCCCAGCAGAAGTACGTTGAGCTTGTCGAGGAGCTCAAGACCAAGTACGAGTTTGACCCCAACAAGACCCCCGAGTAAATGCGGGGCTATATATATATACCTGAGTGGTAGACGTTGTGAGGCAGTTTCGGCTGCTTGCAAGAGGAGGTTATATACATGTTGTTGCCTACCTAGAGATGCATTTGCCTCGGATAGATTGCCGTACAGCATGAATGAATACAAATAAATGTGAAAGAAAGGATCTTTGTCATTCTTGAACTTGAGTCTCTAGTGATAGACAATGGCTATCTTGGATTCCCGGCGACAGTTATGGTGGTGCTCATTGGGTGCGACTCTGTTGCAGTGAGCATGAGGTCCGGAGGAATCACTTGGTTCTGCTGGACCAAATCTCTGCTCTCCGCCCACCCAGAGATGTCATGGTGGTAGTTGATGAAGAGTTCTTATAGCAGAGGACTTGAGCCATTGCCAACGGCAGGGATTCAACAAGCCTCGACAAAAGGTCCTGCCTCCTTCCCCATGCGGAGTAGGTAGGTAGAGCAGGACCAACGCAATATGCAATATTAGCCAGCAAATCCTTCGGCCCCCCTTTGGAGCTTAAACGCTCCTCATACATAAGGCGTCTCATCCTCTTCCTTTCTCCTCTCTACTGTTCTCTCCTTTCCTCTTGGTCTAAGTTACTTCATCTTCATACCGAGTATTTGAATAATACCTGCACATCATGAACCTATCAACCCCCCTTTGTGCTGCCACCGCAGACGCAGCGTTTGGCCCTGTTGTCGACGCGGCCTGTCGCGATGGCTTCGACTTCACCCTCGTCTTTGAGCAGTCCATCTTCGTCCTCCTCCCCGCGTCGCTGCTCGTCCTCGTGGCTCCGCTGCGGCTCATGCAGCTGCGTAAGGCGTCGGTAAAGGTCACTGGCAATGTGTCGCGTGCAATCAAGCTGGTAAGCTGTTCCGCCCTGGTTAGGGTCATTCGAACCATCATGATGGTGGGCTCAAGAACATGACGAGAATTAACGACGCCCATCTTCCCCCCTTACCGTTATAGTCCGTCACAGCTTGTCTCGCAGCTCTTCAACTGGTCTTGATTGCCCTCTGGGCAACTCACGATGGACCTGCACGTCTAAGTGGCGTGTCTGTCGCTGCTGCAAGTGTCTCCTTTGCCTCGAGTCTCATGTCCTGTGCCCTCTCGTATTATGAACATGCCCGATCCCTTGGCCCCTCGTCGCTGCTGAATGTCTTCTTGCTCGTGTCCCTGCTGCTCGATGCCGCCGTGCTACGAACAGTGTGGCTCGCCCTCTCCGAGGCAGCCGTCAGTACGGCCATCCAAGCTGCCCTCACGGCTTCATTTGGCCTCAAGATGGCACTGCTTGTACTCGAGGCTCGAGAGAAGTCAGCCCACGTTGTTGGCCGGCAGACTCTGGCTCCTGAGGAGACGTCCGGCCTATATAACCGGGCCGTCTTTGCTTGGGTTGCTCCGCTGCTTCGAACCGGATTCAAGCGTTTGCTTCAGCCGGGCGACTTGTTTCATCTGGACGAGAAGATGGCCGCTTCGGGACTGAATGAGAGGTTCTGGTGGCACTGGCGAAAAGGTTGGTGCTTTCCCTTACACCCCTATTAGATAGTCGTAAAAACAAATACAAAACCACCATAAAACATAAACTATAAAGATCGTAGAAGGCTATGTCATCAAGCTGTAGCTTGTCGAGCCTTGTCAAGTACGCCTTTACTAACTGGAATAACTCCCATCTTCTATCCAGCATCTCCCTCTACGCAGGCGAGCAAGCATCGCCTCATCCTCTGCTGCATCAGCACTCTCCGCTCTGCCGTCATCTCCGTTATTGTTCCGCGGCTGGCCCTCCTTGCCTTCACCATCTGCCAGCCCCTCGTCCTGACCCGCTTCCTCGGCTTCCTCAACGACGAGACGCAGCCGGTCAACATTGGCTACGCGCTCGTCGGGGCCTATGGACTGGTGTACCTGGGCATTGCGGCCACGCAGGCGCTCTACTGGCATCAGAACGGGCGGTGCGTGACGATGCTCAGGGGAGTCCTTGTTTCGGCCGTGTTTGCCAGAGTTACGGACGTGAGCGTCGTTGCGGCTGATGATTCTGCTGCGTTGACTCTCATGTCTTCTGATGTAAGTCCGCTCCCCTTTTACACATGTCCTGTGCCTCTTCTACCCGTCCGAAGGTTGCCTGCTTTTTGCTAACATTGTGGCTCGTCCTGTTTATCTGACAGGTGGACGTCATTGGCCGTGCTGTGAGGGAAATTCACGAGTTCTGGGCAAATGTCCTCCAGATCGGCATTGCGACCTGGCTCTTGAGCAAGCATATTGGGTATGCCGCCGCAGGGCCCATCATCGTCTCTGGTCTTTCGCTGGGGGCGACTATGTTTGTCTCGCCGCTGGCGGGCAAGTATCGGGTCGGTTGGCTCGAGAAAACACAGAAGCGTGTTGGTAAGTCATATTCAGCCTCACCCCTATCCCCCCTTTCTCTCCCAAACTTAGCTCACCATACACCAAGGGATAACATCTGCCATGATCGGCCACATCAAAAGCATCAAAATGTCCGGACTGTCAAGACACCTCTCCACAACCATCGCCACTCTCCGTGGCCAGGAAATCACCGCCTCCAAGCCCTTCCGGGTCGTGGGAGCAGTGACCTCCTCCGTGGCCCAAATTCCGCTGCTTCTCTCCCCGGTCTTTGCCTTTGCCATGTTCCAGGGCATCACGGCGGCGACGGGCCAGGTGCTTGATGCCACGCGAATGTTTGCTGCGCTTTCGCTGATCACGCTGCTTGCACAGCCGTTGTTTTGGGTGTTTGAGGTTGTGCTTGATTTGAGTGCTGCGTTTGGTGCGTTTGGTCGTATTCAGGCCTTTCTAGTCAAGGCTACGAGGGAAGAGTATCGGACTGTGAAAGGGGCTGGTGGGCTCAATCCGTCTGCTGCTACGGGGGAATACGCTGGTCTCATTGAGCTTCAGACTCGAAGACCTCTTCCTACTCGTGCTGCGTCACCGAATATTGCAAACTCTTGCACCATTGACGTCGAAGATGCTACGTTTGCCTGGTCACCGGAGCGCCAGATCCTGAGCACCATCAGCTTCTCTCTCAGCCGCGGCCAATTTGCGCTCCTTATCGGACCTGTGGCATCTGGCAAAACGACGTTGCTCAAAGGCCTCCTGGGAGAAGTTCCACACTCCAGTGGTAGAGTGTTCTTGGCTAGCAGCCGTCTTTCTTGGTGTGAGCAAAGTCCATGGATTCTGGTAAGTGATGCTGTCTCTTCTGCTATGGTAGATCAATGCATGCTGAGTCTTCTGCTTAGAACCAGTCCGTTCGGGACAACATCATCGGGTACTCTCATTTCAACCAAGATTTGTACGATCAAACAGTCTCAGCTTGTGAGCTCGAAGAAGACTTTAGGCAGCTTCCTCAAGGCGACTTTACTGTCGTTGGCAGCAAAGGCCTTGCTCTCAGCGGTGGCCAGAAGCAGCGTGTTGTAAGTCTTTCCATTGCCCAATGCACTGAGACAGAGCAGCTGATTCCATGACTTCTCATGGAAAGGCTCTAGCGAGAGCTGTGTACTCCCGACCACCTATTGCTTTGTTTGACGACATCTTCAGTGGACTGGATAATGCCACTTCTCGGCGAATCTTTAACAACCTGTTCTCCTCCACGGGACTCTTCAGAAAATGGGAAACCACCATCATTCTTGCTACCCAGACTGGTATGCTTCTCTCTGCTTGAATGACACTTACGACATGCTAATGCTTCTGTCAAGTCGAGTTCCTTGCGTCGGCAGACCTCATCATAGCTCTGGGTCGCGATGGGAATATCACGGAACAAGGAAGCCTCGCACAGTTACAAGCCACAGGCGGATATGTTCAGACTCTAACCGCCAGTAAACCCACCGTCGGCGATCCTGATGTAGGAGGAATTGAGATCCTCTCGGAATCCAGAGACGGGCACACCACACCAAAAGTGGAATACAAGGCTAAGCAAGTTGAGATCAAGGAGGACAAGCGCAGACAGCTCGGGGACTCGACGGTCTATAAGTACTATTTTGGCAGCATTGGCAAGTTCCTCATCATCACTCTCCTCGCGCTTGAGGTTGTCTGGGCTTTTCTTCAGAGCTTTCCGGGTAAGTCAAGGACCCCAAGCCAGCTCATATAGCTGCCTTTTCCCTAGGACTAGTGAACTAAGTCGTTGCGCAGCGATTTGGCTCAAGTTCTGGACGGATTCGAACGGTCAAGGAGGCGACAACTCGGGTTATTATCTTGGAGTCTATGCTGCTTTACAGATCATCGGCGTGTTCTGGTTTGCTCTGCTGATATGGTAAGTGAAGCCATACGTCTCTAGCGAGGTGAGACGTGGAAAGCTTTTGATGCTGACAGGGACAGGTTCGTACTCGTCGTCATCGCAGCAAAGTCTGGGATATCTCTTCATGAGAGGCTCCTATCAGCAGTAGTCAAGTAAGGGACATCTTCAATTCCATCTACACATACTTGTGCATCTCGTGCTCATCATATCTAGTGCACCACTGTCTCTCTTTACGACGACCGATCTAGGGGTCATCACTACAAGGCAAGTTGCGAGTCTGGCTAACCCCTTTATAAGCCTTTAGTCACTTACATGTGCTCCCAGGTTCTCTCAAGACATCGGCATCTTGGACAACAACCTCCCGCTCGCCCTCGTCGTCTCAATAGCAAGTCAGTATCGTCCACTCACACCTCCACCTCCTCTACTCACCCAACTCACCGTAACATCGAGCACAGGCTTCTTCGGCGTCCTCGCCAGAGCAGGTCTCCTCGCCGCCTCGTCCTACTACGTCGCCATCAGCTTCCCCTTCCTCGCCGCCCTGTACTACCTCCTCCAGCGCGGCTACCTCCGCACCTCGCGCCAGCTCCGCCTGCTCGACCTCGAGGAGAAAGCCCCCGTGTACACGCAATTCATGGAGACGCTCGCGGGCATCTCGACCATCCGCGCCTTCGGATGGCAGAAGCAGGCCGTCCTCAAGAACCACGAGCTCGTCGACCGGTCCCAGAAGCCGTTTTACCTGCTCATCATGGTCCAGCGATGGCTGGTCCTCGTCTTGGATCTCACCACTACCGCGCTGGCGCTTCTCATCGTCGGATTCTCGGTCAAGCTCCGGGGTTCTGTGTCTGTAGGACTTACGGGGGTGTCGCTCGTTCAACTTATTTCCCTGAGCGAGACGCTGAATATGCTGATTCAGTTCTGGACTTCGATTGAGACCTCCATCGGGGCTGTTGCTCGCATCAAGCAATTCGCCGAAGAGACTCCCGACGAGAGCCGCCCTGGGGAGGATCGAGAGGTACCTGCTCATTGGCCGGACAGAGGACACATCGTCATCCGGGATCTGGAGGCATCGTACGACGAGAGCGGTGGCATCAAGGCTCTCGACGGCGTTACCCTGGACTTGAAGCCCGGTGAAAAGGTAGGAATATGTGGGCGTACAGGCAGGTATGTTTCAACCCCTCCCCTTTCATTCAAACTTATACACTGCGTAGAGCTTTCTGCGTCTGACCACTGATTCATGTATCTTGCATCCGTAGCGGCAAGTCATCTCTCCTACTAGCCCTCCTCCGCCTCCTCGACCCATCCTCCGGAACACTCACCATCGACTCCATCCAACTCAACACCATCGCCCGCGAAACCATTCGCTCTCGCCTCATCACCGTGACACAAGACCAATTCGTCCTCCCGGGGACCGTCCGCCAAAACATCGACCCCTCGGCCTCGTACGCCGAAGAAGCCATCATCGACGCCCTCCATGCAGTCAATCTCTGGACCGCCATCGACGCCAGGGGCGGTCTCGACGCTGTCTTTGAAGAGGACATGCTAAGCCACGGGCAGAAACAACTCTTCTTCCTCGCGAGAGCCGTCTTGAAGAAGGATCGTGGCAGAGTCGTGCTCTTGGACGAAGCCAGTAGCAGGTATTGCAAACACACTCTCCACCATGACATCTTAGCATATCATGCAAAAAAAAGCATCATCGTACTAATGAAGGCGATAAACAGTTTGGACAAGGAAACAGAGCAAATGGTCCGTACGACACTCAACACGCACTTCAAATCCCATACCGTCGTTTCCATCGCCCATCATCTGGAAACCATTCTCGACTTCGATCGCGTCGTGGTCATGGACAAGGGCCGCGTTGTCGAGACTGGTTCGCCGCGAGAATTGCTGCAGTCTGCTGGCAATGGCAAGTTCAAGGCTCTTTGGGAGGCAAATGGGCGCGAACGACGTGACTGAGGAAACAAAAAGCATGCTGTGGTTAACCAAAGCGAAAGAAGCCTCGAGCTACAGTCTGTCTTTTGAACAGCCTACGAGAGAGAAGATGAGCCGCCATATTCGTCAAAAGATATGTTATCATGCCGCTCTGCTAGCTCAAACTGGTAGAGAAATAAACGAAAGAGTATGAAAGCGAGAACGCCATGCCCATGTCTATACATACTTGCAAACACATCTAGATATCCAGCCTGTTTCTTTCCACTGTGATAATCCTACCCTTTCCCGCCCGCATGGTCCTGATATACTTCTCGACACTGGCAGCCACATCTATAGCCTCTCTGTAAGCCATCAGTTCAGAAGGAAGAGCATCCTCGCCGGGCGTCCACCCGGTGAGTATCCGGAGAAGCGTCACTTTGCCCCATGCCCCGACCCAGTCTACGTAATCATGGTCCGATTGCAGCATCAGCGCCTTGAACCACGGAGCGCATCCCGTGAGATCGAGGAACTCTAGCGCGTAGAGGTTTCTGCTGAGCATCTTGAGGACCAACAAAGCCTCACTCCAATCATGGTCGATGGAGTGGGAATAGTAACTGGTCCCTCCGTACGCAATGTTCTGGCCCTGCGGCGTCGCAACAGTGGAGCGGCGGGCTCGTGGCGTAAGAGTTGGGTCTGGCCAGTAGGCGAGGCTCAAATGGGTGACGGTAGTGAGCTTGGGCGACAGGGCCAGCAGCTGCCTCCAGGACGCTTCTGAGGCCAGCTGGGGGTCGAGAGCGAGCGACAGATGCGTCAAGTTCGGTAAAAGCGCGCGCGGAGGCGAAGGAATATTCTCGGTTTCCTCCCAAGATTCCTGAGGTTCATTCGCATCTTCTTGCTTCCTCGAAGGAAACAAAAGGTCGGAGACCTCTTTGAGGGTTAGAGAACGACCCAGGGCGCCCGATAAGTCCAGGTAATTCACCTCTGGGTTGACGGCGACCTGGTGCTCGGAGTGATGCTCGAAGGAGTCATCGCCTTCCGCGTCCTCCAGGTCGTCTGGAGAAGGGAGTAATATTAGTCTGAGGTCTTCTACCGACAAACCCCCTGGACTCGCAATGCCAACCCATCGAACGAGAGCAGATTTCAGGTGCGCGGGTATATAAAAGAGATAGTGCTGGTGATACACGCGGTGAATGTCCCAGTCAACAGCAATTCTCCTTAGGATAATGTCGATAAAGCTCCTCGAAGCAGGCAGGTAGGTGCCTGGCAAGGCCGAATCAAGAAGACCGCACCTGTTCACGGTCGAACGCGACAGTTGGCCTTGAGGATGCGTAGCACCGCTCCTGGAGGCAACCCAGCTTCGCGGGGGAGGGGGGCCAGCTGGAAGGCGGCGGCCATTGCTGTCCAGCCTCTGCCTGTGCTGCCGCCTAGGTGCGGGGACTGGAGTGTCTGGGATCTGCAGTATCTCCCTGAGGGCTGGCGGCACAGATGGTGTGACGGGGGGCAGTTGTCGCGGTGCGGACGGGTCCAGAGAGGCGTGCCGCAAGCTGGCCAGAAGCTCGTTGACGCTCCTCGGAGCCTTGCCTGTGTGGGAACGAGCGATCAGTATCCGTCAGCAGCCCGGCATAGAGCACAGAGAAAGAATCGAATCGAGAACATATGAGGCATGAGGCGTGAAGCATGTGAGGCGCGAGGCGTGAGGCATGAGGCATGAGGGCAGCCGACATCACTCACCAGCTGCGTTGGACGAAGACCCGGGCGTCGGAGATGCCGTCGACGCTGGCTTGAAAGGCTTGAGATGCTGCCTTTTCTTAGGCATGCCAGAATAACGTGTCTGTGTTACCGGAAGCTTGCAGGAACCAGGTCGCGAGTTGCGAACCGCTCATATACTCACTCACTTAGGTTCCCTTTCCTCAACGATGACTCGACTCCAGGCTCCAACCGTCGTTTGAAACCTGCAAAAAGCCCCGCCGGCCGAAGCCTGAGGAGCCACAGGGCCGGACTAGGCCCGCTTCGTCCAAAGCCCATTGGCCTCCCTGTTCCGCCACCTCCATCATGAGGTAAGATGCTGCTGCTACTACTGCGAGTACTAGCAGCACCACAGGGTATCTACCTAGGTATCTCGTTCGTTCGTCTTATACGGACGGCACTCCGAGGGAGGGAAAGGGGGGATCAGGAGCCGGGCAACCATTCCCGCCTCCTCCGCGTGCAAGACTGACCGTTTGCTGTTCTTCACGAGCAAGCCCGGCTGCTTGCATGCGCCACCACGGGTCTAGAAGTCCAACAGAAATTTGTCGTGACTGGTTTGTGCATTCTCAACGCCGTGCTGCATATCCCTGTAGATGCCGTGTTGGTGCACGGCGGTTATACCTCCCACGATGCCATGTGTTGTTGCTTCTTCCCCTCGACTCCTGCCGGGATAGCCCTCATCGGCGCGCGTGCTGCTTCAGCAGCCAAGGGCACCTCGGACTCACAAGTCATGAGAACAAAGCCACAGCTGCTCCCCGCGTTTCGCGCATGCTCCCTCCTACCCGCCTCTGCTCTGCGGACCTTGGCAACGAGGAACCCATGCATATTCGCTTCGTATTCTCCGTGGAGTCAGCCTCCAGCTGTAACGTGGCGATATCGATCCCACAAGTTGCCCTGGTATCAGAGGAGCAGGGCGTGTATCCTAGACTCTCGCACTTCTTGGCTGCTCTCATGGCTCCGCCTATCTGTTGTCCAACTTCTCCCAGATATCCGAGGAAGTTGGTGTGTTGATTTCATCAACAGTCGCATTTGAGCCCCCAAAACGCCACTTGACCCTCTTATCGTGCCCTGTACTGGATACAGCTTCCTTTCTTTCGGATACCGTTGTTTGACCGGGGCCAGGCCTCAACTTTCGTCAATGTAGTATACGCAACGGCCACTATACACGCACTTCACCGGCATTCTTGGCCTGGCGAAGCCGCCAGAAGGGATGCTGAGACCGCCCGATCCCGCAATGGGCTCAGCTCCAGTGTCTAGTGATATCCCCCAAACAAACATGGCTCCGAGCTGTCCAACGTGGAGTTTGCAGCACCTGCGCGTCATTCATGGCTTAGGCTGTTTGGGCGAGTACCACAGAGTTGCCCAGGCTCGGAGTGTGGCATATGCCTTCCGTTGGAATGGCGTGAGGAGGTTGGATGCCTTCATTTTTGGAGGCTGGTCCAGATGAACAGAGTCTTCGCCCGCAAGCTTCTGTGTAGTGACGTTGTTGGCCAGTCGACATGCCGTCCTGGAAGCCTTGGCCACGATATGACGAAGATGGGGGGATCCTCCAATCCATAAGCGCACTCCCTTTTATTTTTTGGCCACAGAGATGCTGCTTCAAGGCCAGGTGCCTTCGCCTTCGGTTCCCTGGCTCGAGATTTGACGGCGAATAATGTCGAACGATCAGGAATAGAGGGCATTGTGAACTAACTTGGCCCTGTGCTACCATCCTGCTCCTCAGCACTCTGATGGCCGCCCAACGCTTAGTACCTTGTTGTAGTGTCGAGTTGAAGCAAGGAACGTATACCTGAGCTAGACCGGGCCCAGCCCGCGGTAGAAAGCAGTTGCTTCCATCGCTCCCGGCCAAAACGCTGGCCATCGTATTACTCGCCTCATCGACTACGTGCAACCGTGAGGCTCAGTAGCCCGATGTGGTAACGCGAAGCGAGCAACCATGGGAGTCAGGAGACGATCAAAGGGTTTGAGTGACGTGAACGGCTCTGGGAATGTTCCAGCTGTCAAATGATAACTCGATATGAGTATGATGAAGCCTGCCCAAGCTGCGGCATGGTCAGAGAACCGGATCGGCATAGCCGATAGCAGTTTTTTTTTTTTTTTTTTTTTTTTTTTTTTTTTTTTTTTTTTTTTTTTTTTTTTTTTGAAACTTCGGCCTTCGCTAAGTGGCTATTGTCTTGTGCTCTCCCTTCGAGGCATCCATACAGCATCGCCACCAACGCACCCGGCATCTCCCAGCAGGAGACAATCACTAATGGCAATGCAGCCGGGTTCTTGGTCAATAAAGCTGCCTTGGCCCAGCTCTTGCCTGGGTGTATATGTAGGAAAGGGGTAAGTTCTCGCATAGACGACAACGATGTGCGACATACCGCCAACATACAGCGGCCAGAAATTGCGCCAAGGGCAGAAAGGGGGGATAAAGAAAGAGGCGACCTCACTTCAGCTTGGCTTGTCTGATTTTTCCCAGCCAGACACGGAACAATCTTTGCTCTCATGGTAAGTAGCAAAGACGGAAACAATAACTCGAGCATATGTATGATATCGTGATAGCTGATACGAGGAACATGAGTCGCTCGTTGTACAGCAGCTTCATGGCTTGGTACATTGAACACGACGGCATACATGAAGGTAGTGGACCACTGCTGTACCATATGCAATGTCAGGGCCTTGAAAAAGCGTTTTCGGGACTCTTGGCTGTGATCAATAGAGGGTTTCCTTTCCGCATATCAACTGTGACCTCCTTATCAGAGGCTCAAGTCGCAATATCGAATACGACATTCGTCCTCAAGGAACGGCCAGGGCATAGAGAGCATTGAGTGCTTGGGCCCGGCATAGCCTGGGAGAAGGCTAGTCTCAGTGATCTCTGTTGCTAGGAAGGGATGCTCGCAGACTGCGGAAGCCCCGCGAGTGAATCACGGCTTATTCGTATAACCTATAACAGCTTAGCCATACATTGAGGGGCGAAGTTCGTTTGAGAGGAGATATAATCAAACAGATAAAACTTGCTCATCGACAATGACGCTTGGATTGCATCCGCGTGCGGTCGGGGTCGCAGGGTCGCTAACCTGCCATCGTGGACCCTACGTTACTGTCGCAGACAAAGCAGCTCGGAGCAGTCCTCGTAGCCATTGGGGGGCTGTCAAGGGAGATAAAACTATCGCTGCGCATAGCCTATGCCTTGTAAACACGTTGCAGCGATCTGGGCTCGGCCTGCAGAGGGGGCTACATCAAATCATGTGCGTAGCCGGGGGGCGGAGGAGGAGACGCGGAGGGAAGGCCTTGATCACTCTGTGGTGCTGACGTAGCAACCGGCACGAGAGTAGGGCAGACAGCCTTGAACCTTTGGGATATGACCGAGAAGACGGTCTTGGAGCAGCAATCCTCCGTCATGCGGAGTCCGCTACTGGTTGCCGGCTGTCGGAGACATGCCCCTATCTGCTAGCCTCGGCCTGTTTCGACTTGGAAAGGTCTGGTAGAGCTCGGCATTTCCCATCACTGTGAGCCAAAGGACGGAACAGAGAAGAGGCAGTGAAGGACAGTCAGAGGCAGCGAGAGACCGAGATCGAATCATGGTGAGGAGCGGTTGTGTGGGTGTGCGTCAGCTTGTCTCTGCTGGCACACAATTGCGTGTAGTCCGCCGGAGAGCGCATCCGGGTGACTGGAGTGAAGAAAACTGGTTGGGCGCACCAAGTACGGTGTCACGACAAATTGTCTCACTTGCGGTCACCAGAAAGAGGCACCGGCCATGGATCTGATCTGTGGCCGCACCAGCAGCTTTGATAGTGTCGGCCGACGAGCTTGTGTGCGACTGCGGGAGCATGGAGTATGGATGATGGCATCACTAGCTTCCCTTCCCTGATGAGGCCTGCGTTGGATGACTTGGGGACGGGGGCGTGAGGCTTTCTCGACCTTGCCATGGCCGGCTCCAGAGGCCATCGCGAGACCCAAGGTACGCCCCCCTCCCCCCTTTGAGGGGCGTGAGTCGAGCCGCAGCGGCGAGTGCCTCAGTTTGGGATGCGTATAGTGCACTGCTGGTACGGGCGTAGAGTTGAGTTTTATCATTGCCGCGAGAAGATGGCAGCGTTGATGCTGAATTTCCGCAGGCCTTCTGGTTGGGCGTTCTCCAGAGCCGTAGCTGTAAGAGAGAGTCGTTCGGGCAGGGTCAAGGGAAATACTGCATTTACGGAGTATTTCGTACCACTGCCTCTACCTTAGGAGAGGCAAGGTAGGAGTATCTCCTACCTTACCTACTATAAGGTAAGTTCGTGTAGGTGCTACCATTTCAGAATCTCGTAACATGATCCCATGGTTCCTGCCTGCCTCTGCGAGACGTGTGGTATCGATAGGCTTAAAGCTGCAGTATAGGTATGTGATGCATAGCATTGACTGCGTGCAGGGTACCTCCTGTAGTAGAAAATGGTGGGGTTAGGTTACCCTGTTAGCAGGGTGCTAATAGGTGCCGCCAGGGTGCCATAAGGTGCTGGCACAGTGCTAACAGGGTTCTAAGGTGCTAAGGTGCCACAGTGCTAAATAAGTGCTAAACAGGTGCTAAACAGGTGCTAGCGAGGTGCTAGCAAGGTGCTAGTAAGGTGCTAGACAGACTTATAGGTGCTAATAGGTATCTAGTATATTCCTTAATACTAGACAGTATGTACCTTAAGATAAAACAGTATATACTTTAAATAGAGCCTAGAGATAGAGATAGAGGAATAGAGCCTAGGCTAGCAGATAGTACTAGCTAACCTAAAAGGCCTAGATAATAAGATATTATATTGGTTTATTTTATTCTACTATTATTTTAAATTAATTAATTAATTAATTAATTAATTCTACTTATAAGGAAGTGCTAAACTAAATAAACTACACTTTTAAGTAGTATAGTAGGATATATATAAACTTAGTATTTAGACCTTAGCTTAACTAGACTATATCTATTTATTTATAATATAACTATTAAATAACTTAATAATTCCTAGCGCTAATTTTAGTAAAAATAAAATACAAGAACTTTTCTAAACTAAGATAAGATAAAATATAAATTAAAGAAAGATAAATTATAAGAACTTTTCTAGGCTAAGATAAAATAAAATGCAGATTAAAGAAAGATAAATTATAAGAACTTTTCTAAACTAGGATAAGATAAAATGCAGATTAAAGAAAGATAAATTATAAGAACTTTTCTAGACTAGGATAAAATAAAATGCAGATAAAAAAAGATAAACTATAAGAACTTTTCTAGGCTAAGATAAAATAAAATGCAAATTAAAAAAAAAATAAACTAGAAAATATAATAGAATAAAAAAGAATAAGACTAAGGTAGTAATAAGTTTAAGACTAAGAGTTAGCTACTATTATAAAGCTTTACTAGCTCTTAGCTATAGTCTTAGCAGGCTAACTTAATAATTAACACTTAATAAAAACATTATCCTTTAGCACTTAATTAATAAGCAGCTAGAAAGTAGCTATATATACTTAAGGATAGGTTATTAATCTTCTAAGATTTAGCTAGACTAATAAGCTAAAAAGGACTTTAAGGTTATTAAATATACTATTAAACTTAAAAAAGTTAGTATTACTATTACTATTATTATAGCTTAAGCTACTTAGGCTACTTAAAAGCGCAGGTATTAAGCTATATAAGAATTAAGGGCAGGACCTTAAAGGGGGAGAAGGCAGTAAACTAGGCTATAAATAAAATATCTATATATTAAAACTTATAAAGTCTTAATTAAGATAAGGATATAAAATAGTAAAAGAACTTACTAATAGTAAGCTATCTCTAGTAGTATATATATTAATATAAAAGACTGCAGGTATAAGTCTTATCTCTTAGGCCAGCTTTATAAATACTAGTTTATTAATATAATAAAGCTCTTCTAGTAAAGCCTATATAATAAAACATTTATAAATATTTTTATAAACTATAGTATTATATCTTTATACTACTTTACTAAAGTTATTAAAGGTAATTATAAAATATCTATAGTTATTAGTTTAGCTAGTATAGTTTAGTATACTTTTTAAAGCCTAAAGGTAAAAAAGGCATATAGTTAAGTTTAGCTAGATAGTAGTAATAAAATAATAACTATAACTATTCTCCTACTTTATTTACTAAAAGTTAATAATATAGCAGGTATAGTAAAAGATAGTATTAAAAAATATCTAGTTAAGTTTTAATATTAGCTTAACTTATAAAAGACCTATACTATTTAGTAAATTAAAGTAGCTAAAAAGATATAAATTATTCAGTATAAGTTCCTTAATTTAAGACTATAAGGTTAGGATATATATTAGTAAAGTATTTATAAGGCAGATAAAGTAAAGGACTAGGTTAATAACTAAGGTATACTAATATATATATAGTGCTATAAGAAGTAGCTTTTAGCTATTTTAAATTTATACTTAAGTAAGTTAATAATTTAAATAAACCTTTTTAAGTTAGTTAGAATGTTTTTATTAACCTTATATATATAGTAACTAGTAAAGCAAGGGCTATACTAAAGAAATAATATAAGCTATATATAGTACTTAATTTATTAAGACTTTTTAAAGATAGTATTAGTTAGTAAATTTGCCTTTAGCTATATATCCCCTCTAAGCTTTAAATTAGTATTAAACTCTTTATTATTTAAAGCTATTATATATTAGTGGTTTTATATATCCTACTTTAGCTTAAGCAGGGGCTAGTCTTAAAGGCTAATAAGGTTATCTTAAGTAGGCTTTTAAAAAGCTATTAAAACACTCTCTTAGGCTTTAATAAAAGGACTGCTAGGACTATTATTAATTAACTACCTTTAGCCTATAGCTTAGCTTTTACTACTACTGCTTTTAAAAGTATAATAGTAAAGGCTTATAGCTAGTATTAGCTACTAAAGGGTTTACTAAGTATTTAGTAAAGTTAGTTAGTTAATATTATTTATACTTTAAAAATAAAAAGGAGCAGAGTAGCTAAATATACTAGTTTAATAGCTAGGTTTATAAGTTATCTAGTTAAAATTAAAAGTAGTTAACTAGCTATTTATTTAGATAAGGTTATAGAACTTAGCCCTTAGCTTAAAGGTAATATTTAATTATTTATTTTAGTATTTTATATAGCTAAAAATATACTGCTAGTAGTATATTAAAGCTATAGTTATTTACTACTTATTTAACTACTAGATTATACTATAAGTATAATAGCCTCTACTATAGTAATTCTTTATCTAGCGCTAGATAATATAATGCCTCTGCTTTACTTAGCTTAAGGTATCTGCTTACTTAGTTAACTACCTGCACTAGTAAAAAATTAGCTAAACTAACTAATAGGCTAGGATGCCCTTAAGTATTAAGAATAAGGGTTACTCTAGCTTTTACTAAGTAAAGTAGCACTTTAGCTTTATAGCTATACTTAAAGAGTAAATTATACCTTTATTTAAGAAGCAGTAGCTATAAAAGCTAGGCCTAAAGTGCTTTAGCCTTTACTAATTAATATAGTAGTAGACTGTCTAAGGCTAAATAGTATAAGACTTTAACCTTAGCCTCTACTAGACTATTTAAAGCTAAATAGTGCAGGACTTTAACCTTAACCTTTACTAAACTATCTAGAACTAGATAATGCAGGACTTTAACCCTAACCTCTACTAGACTATTTAAAACTAGATAGTGCAGGGCTTTAACCTTAACCTCCTTATTCTATTTATAGTAGATATATTTTATTAAAGTTAGGTGTATTATTAAAAAGAAGATGCTTTAAGCAGGTGCTTTAACTAGATATAGTAGTTAAGTATAAAGGCAACTGTCTTTAAAATAAGATACTAAGAACTAGGTAAATAGATTAGTAAAGCTTATAGCATATAGATTTATAAATAATAAATATAAGGGAGCTAGGGATAAGGAGGTAGGAGATATTAATATATACTTATTAACTAATAAAAAGGCAGCTTAAGAAAATAAGGTTAGTTATACTAGTAATAATTAAGGGGTAAGAAGCTTTAGTAAATATATATAAAGCAGGCTAGAAAGATAAGTAAAGAAGTCTAGACTAAGAAAGTAAGGTTAGGTTACTAGACTTATAATATTAAGAGATAAGATAAATCTGGTATATATATACCTATAAGATAATAAAGTATAAGTGTTTAAGAAAAATAAAACTAAGGAGGCAAGGTTAATTAGGGCTTAATAAAAGAGAGGCTCTAGTAAATATATACTAATAAGATAAGAAAGGGCAATACTTTAAAAAGATAAAGAAAAGAGGCTAAGGAGGCAAGGTTATTATAAAGTTAAGAGATAAAAAAAGAGGTTAATGCATAGGTTATATAAATAAAAGGTTAGAGACTAGGTATAAAAGAGGGGGGGCTAGGCTTTATCCTTATCTCTTACTTTATTTATATTAGTCTTGCATTCTATTAGAATCTTAGATTCTATTTATAAGTAAAAATTTTTCTCTTTAAATTAAATAAAGCTAATTTACTTTACTTTTACTTTACTTTTACCTTATAGTAAAGTAATATAAGGTTAATAATTGCCTAATTAAGTAATAGTAAAGCTTAATACTATAAGACCTATAATATTAAAATTAGGTTAATAATTAGCTAGTAAGTATATATATATACTCCTTCCTTCCTTTATCTTTAAAAATATAAAAAAAGGAAAATTCCTATTTATTTAGTTATTTAACTTCTTATTTAATATTATTAAATACCTTATTTAATATTTATATAATACTATTACTAAGATTACTTAATTAGTTTATTAATACTATCCCCTTAAAGTATAATATTATAGTATTTAATAATAATATAGCTAAAAAGTAAGGATAGTAAGTAAAAGGCCTGCTTAAAGGATTCCTTTATTATAAATAGCAAGCTTTTATAAACTAAGATTATAACTGCATTTATATTAACCTAATGCATCTTAAAGGCAAGTAACTTATAATACCTTTATTAGGGATATATTTAATATCTTTATAGCTAAGGCACTTATAGGAGATAAAGGTATTATTATAAGTAAAGGTTTTAGTAATAATAGCCTTAGAGATATTAAATTTAGAGATATTAAATTTAAAGATAATAAACTTAAAGATAATAAGCCTAAAGATAATAAGGCTCTTTAAGCTAAGATTCTATTTACCCTTAATATAAGCTAGCTTAATATTATAGCTATAAACTAGGGCGTTCTTTATAATATAGACTAAATACTACTTTTACTAGGTTTTAATAAGCTTAAGTTCTATACTATAGCTAAATATAATGATATTATCTTTAGCTAAAATAACTTTATTAATAAGATTAATAATAATAATATTATATCTTAAATACTATTAGCTATTAAAATAGAAGTTAGAGATTCCTTTATACTAGTGCCTAATATACTTAGTTTTTAAAAAGCCTTAGACTATATTATAAAAAATAAGTTAGCCTTAAAATATTATACTATTTATTTTAAAATTATATTATTTAACTTTAAGCTTGCTTTTAGTTTAATAATATATATTACTAGTATTAATAATAAGGACTAAAGCATTTTAAAAAAGGTCCTTTAAATACTTATATCTACTAATTAACCTAAGAATAAAGACTTATTAAAATTACCTTAAGCACTTATAATATTAAAAAACTAGGTTATAAAAATAATACTATTTCTAAATATATAGGCTATTAATATTAACCTTAAGGTTAATAAGCTGCTAATAATACTACCTTTAAGAAAGAGTAAACTAATACTAGACTAGCCCTAGTTTAAAATATAAAGTATAAAGATATACTTTTTTAACCTTAAGGACCTGTTTAAGTTAATTCTTTTCTTTTAGTTATATAGTTAGATATATACTAATATAGCCTATTAAGTTAATACCTTAACTAAGCTATATTACTTATAAGCATAAGTAAGCTCTATTTAAATAAGCTCTAGTTATTATACTTACTTTATTAATATTAATAAAGACTTTAGTAATTTAATTTTTTTATTTAACTAGGTGTATTTCTTATATAATAGCCCTAATTATATATATATATCTCTTAATACCCTAGACCTTAATATACTACTACTAATTATAAAGGAGCTTTATTATATTTCTTATATTAGTTATATTATTAAATTTATAAAGGATTTTAGTACTAAATAATACCCTTTTATTATACTTAAAGATATTATTCTTATTTTATAAAAAGCTTTATATTCTAGTAATAAATAGCTTAAGCTAGGAAATAATATCTAGCTTAAACTTAATAAGTTAGTTTTAAGCTTAAAAGTTAAATACTATATTAAACAGGGCTTTATTTTTAACTTCTGCTTTATAATACTTAACTATTAGTTTAATAAGGACCTAAAAGACCTTTTATTCTATATTAATAAGTTAAAAAAGAATAAGGCTAATAACCCCTTTAAGAAGTATCCTTAATATAACCCTTAAGTTTAATATAAAGATAATAAGTAAATTATTTATTAAATTCTATAAGAGAATAATAAGCTAGACTAATTCTATTACTTTCTTAATATTTATATAAAATATAAACTAATAATATATAGCTAGTTATAGTTTATAAATAAATAGGACTATTTTACTTTAAGTAATATTAATAAATTACTACTTATTATAATTCTATATATTATATTTATTAATAGGTTTAGCCTCTTTTAGAACTTATACTGCACTTTAGTAAGTATATATATAATAATAGCAGGCTTAAATATAAATAAATAATAATAATAAGCTAATATACTTTTAATCTTACTAAGCCTGTATAGCTTAATCTTTAAGGAGGTAATTAATGCCTTTTACTACTTTATACCTTTTAATAAGGGTATTATAATTAATATTAATAGTGCTTTAATACTAATATATATCTTTATGCTTTATTATATAAGAGATATATTATAATAGAACTAGAATACTAGTTACTTAGGCCTAACTACTAGTAAGTTCTACTATTTTTATTATATTAATAAAAAGAATATTATTATAGCCTTTAAAAAATTTAACTTAAGTTATTTACTAGACTTTAATATTAATTAATATACTTAATATTTATATTAAGTCTTTAAGATATAATGCTATACTAGTACCTTATTAATAAGATAGAAATAGAACTACTATTTATAATAAGGCCTTATTATAATACTATTAAACTTTAAAAAGATCTCTTTAATACTTAACCTTATTTAGACCTAAGTGCTTAATATAGTATATTTAGAATATAATAGTCTTACTAACCTATTTTATATAATCTTAATTAAGGTAGTTTTATAACCTTAGGCTATAAAGGAATATAATTAACTATTATAATTCTAGAAGTTCTTACTTAGCTAAAACTAGCTATAATTATCTATTTACTACCTAAATAGCTATAGCCTTTTAAAGTATACTTACTAGTCTATAATTATACTAGATTTATTAAATATATAGTTAAAGAAGGACCTTATTAACCCTAACTTTTAAAATACTATAATAATATAGCTAAAGCTTAATAGTCTTAATTTAGTTAACTAAATAGTTTATATATTTACTTACCTTACTAAAAGTAATAATCTTTTAATAAAAAATAACTAATATTTATAAAAAGGATATAAAAATAACTTATTAAATATTATACTTTAAGCTTAGTATAACTATTAGATAATATATATTTAGGCATTTTAAAAGCTATAAAAAGGCTATAGTTATAAAGCCTCTTAAGCAAGTTCTATATTATTAAGTTAATTTATTTAATTTAACTTTACTTAAACACTTTAGTAATAAGTTAGTAAATAAGATAAAAAAGGGCTTATAGCTAATAAATTTAAAATTCTTTTTTATAATACCCTTATTTATAAAATACTACTGCTGCTTACTATAATATTTAATTAACACTATTATAAAAAGCTATTTTAAAAATAATAAAATAAAGATAATAAGTTAATATAATTAACTAATACTATATAATTTAATATTTATATAAGTAACTATTTACTATATTTTTATAATAAGTATACTATACTTTTAAATATTAATATCCTAATTAATAAGTTAAAGTATAAGTAAGTCCTATTTTTACTTTTAAAAAGATATACTAACTTTATAATACTAGATAGTTTAAGGCAGTTATATATTAGACTAACCTTAAGAATATTAAGCGCATACTTCTTTTTAAAGTTAACCTCTAGCTTATTTATTAACTCTTTATCCTTAAGGCATTTAATATAATATATCCTGTCCTAGCTAGCTAGATATATTATATATAAAAAGCTTATTTAACCCTTTTTAATTACATTCTATTTTAATCTAACTAACTAATTATAGCTATAAATAAATCTAACCTTAAATATTAAGATATATTTAAAAATATTAATAAGTATACTAGTATTATAGCTACTAGCAGACTTAAATAAATAGCTATATCTTAAACTTACTATACTATAAATAAGTATAAAGGCCTCTCTCTAGGCTTTAAAAGCATAACCTAAATATTTTAAATATTACTATATAGTATATATATAAATAACTATAATATTCTTAATATTTATACTTTTAGTTAATCTAGTTTATTATTCTAGTATAGGAAATTCTCTTTTATTAACTAGTATATCTTTTTAAAGTATTTATATTTAAAATACAGTCTATTACTAATATCCTTTTAAGTAATATTATTACTTTATATTTAAGATTAATAACTATATTAAGTTTAATAATTAGTACTATATTAGCTAGGTTAATAGTATATTTATATATAAGTATAATAATACTTACTGTATTTTTATTATTATAACTAAGGTTACTATATCTTATTAACTATATAAGCTCCTTCTCCTCCCTTTAGTTTAAGAGACTAAGCTATATATTATTAGTATCCCTTTTATTATAGTAACTATAAGAAGGTATATTATTAATAATAAGGCAGATAATAACTAGTAGATCTAGGTATTTTAAAAGCCTAAGTTTATATAATCTAAGGTTAAAGGTATATATACTAAGATATATTTATAAAGCTATTACTAGATATTAAGTAATTTATAAACTAATATAAAAAAAATAAATAATACTATACCTTCTTAAAGGGATATATTAAGGTAAAAGGTATATACCTCCTAGTTAAGCTATATACTTATATAATTTTCTTAAATACTACTAAGCACTAAATTATAATTAAAAGTTTATTCTTAAAATATATATACTAGAATTATACTTAATAACTAATATTTAACTAGTATTTAACTAATATTATACTAATAAAAGAAATTCTGTAAGTATATTAAGTTACTAGAAGATGCTTATATAATATATACCCTTTAGCTATAAGTTATATTTTCTTAAGTAATTACCTTTAATCTAAGCACTTATTTAAATAAAGAAGCTATAGCTAATTTATAACTATATAAATAAGGTATTATATCTTATAATTTATAAATAAAGGCTAGGTATAATTAGTATTAATATATAAAATAATCTTATAAAAGTCCTATTATTATCCTCCTTATTAATATCTATTTTTTATAAATATATAATAAATAGTTAATAGTATTAAAAAAATAAGGGTAATATCTTATTAGCTATAAGTAAGTAAGGAAAAACAGTTATGCCTTATTATAGCTAGAAATAAAGCATAGACAGTAGGAAATAGTAATAGCTTTATTTAAATAAATTAACTATATAATTTACTATATATATTAAACTAATAAATATATATATATTATATAAGGCGCTGCTAAAATACTAATTTCCCTAAACCTACTAATCTTTTAGCACTTATAGGTCTATTTAGCACCTTAATAGCACCTTAATAGCACCTGTTTAAAACCCAATTAGCACCTTATTAGCACCTTATTAGCACTATGCTAAACCTTAGCACTATGCTATATTTTAGAACCTTACTAGCAGGGGCGCGAGATTCCTGCACCCTGCTAAACCCTGGCATGGTGCCTGACCTCTTTAGGCTTCTACTACAGTCGCGTCTCACTCCAGATCGCGGGCGTCTCGGTGTAGCTCGCCGCACGCGCGGTTTATCATCTGGTACCACCGAGTGCCTCCACTGCCAATCTCGGTGAGCGCCTGGCGCCTGCCCTACCCGGTGCATCCATGAGGTGCTCCTTCCATGCGTCCGTTCATGATGAGCGAACTGCCCCTCTTCTCCAGATGCCCTTTCCCTCGCTGTAACAACCGGATCCCGTAGGACCTGTGACTTCTGTGGCCAAGGTCCTGTAATTCCTGTGCCTGTGCGCTTTCACACCAGAACAGCTTCCATTGAGGTCTCGATGAACATCTCACCCATCGAGGCATGCAGCAACAAACCCGCATGGGCGCTAGCCTCGACTGCTCCGTTTCAACCTCGACGCTGGAGCCCTGTGAGCGCTTTGCCAGGGCCAGCTCCAGTGACAAGGGGTCCTGTCCATCGCGTGCGACTCGATTGGACGGAACGGCATCTCCCATAGAGCAGCAGACCAACAAACGCGCAGCAGCCAATGGGGTGAACAAGGCGCAACTACGGTCGACCACTTCTAGCCTCTCAGGCTAGAAAACCTCCGTGAGCTTGCCCTCCCGTCTGCAACGACCGCCTTCCGGGTACCTGGAGCGCGCCATGGGTTGTCGGCCTCTGCTCCGCGCCCCTGCTGGATGATCTGGATCTTCTGGAGCTCTCGCTGTTCCCCCCCTGCTCACCGGTTGCAGGCACGATATGGCGCTCTGGCCGTGATGGAGACGACAAAGGCAAGCGGGCGAATCAGCGCCTGAGGTTGAGATATGGGACAGCCGATGAGCATGCAAGCAGTCGCCGCGGCAGCATCCACAAGTCCGAGCGTGAGACAAACATTTTCAGCCGGCAGCTCTGAGGCCTGAATTGCCTCTCAGATCGCATCGGATTCAGGCCTGGCCTGGCTCTGGCTGGGCCTCGCTGGATGGTCGACAGGGAACGAGGATTATGACAGGGACGATAACGAGGACGCGGTCGAGGAAGCGGACATGGACGAAAACTGCAGTGACCTGGAATCTGAGCCAACAGCCGGACCACCCTCTGTGTTGGCCTCTAGCACGCGCTATATCGCCAGTAGCAGCAACGACAGCTGTACGAAGTTTGTTACTCGTCGCCTTCACCCGACTGACAACACTGCTGAAGCAGAGGCGGCCCCCAACCCTGTGTCACCCATCTTGCTGCCTTTGGCTTACACTGCCAGAAGGGGTGGCGCGAACAATGCAAAACATCCACTGGCCTTGCGTGCTGCGTTATGCTTGGAAACGATAGTACATGAGCTGTCCAGTTCGGATGCCATAGCAAGGGCTGGCACGTCCTGTTCATATCGAGATGGGAAATGCGGAATCACAGTTGCGATTGGTCACCTCGTACAAAGATCTATCTGATCTCTTTCTCGTGTGCCCTGGTTTGGCCACCCTCGTCATGGGTCTGGCATTGGAAGCTCTCTGCTGGACACTACGACCACTCTGAAAAGGCGCTCGACATTCACGACTTCCTGGCACGTCCGCTGGGCTGTTTGCCTCGCCGAATAGCTTGTTTCTCTGAAGCTACCGCAGCGTATTCAGCAACGGGCCGATCCGACCTAGCTATAAGCGCCTTCTTCTAGCAATTCCAAATGTTTTCCAACTTTTGTCACTTTGTTTGATCTCACAGGCTGGACTTGTGGCATCATACGACGTCCTGCTCTCATCTAAGCGCACCATATGTGTGCTTAGGACCCCTCCCTTCCTCCAGGCATTCCATCAGTTCTGCAAGGCGCAACGACTTCGTTCCGATATACTGCCGCTGTCCTGGTCTACGGGAAAGTTACACAGACAAATAGTGCCTGTTTCCAAAACACTCCCATTGGAGAGAGCCTGATGGCCTACGCCCCGGCGCCTTGCTTGCCTCTCCTTCTCTCTCCTCTCCGTTCTCGGATCGGCTGATCAGAGACGGCAAAGCCTACCTTGCTCGGGTAGATCGTCTTGCCATTGGTTCCTACCACTGATGCGTGGCCATTTGCTATGCAAAAAACAGTTGCTTCGCAGACAAGATGGCCCATTTCGTCAAATTTGTATTGGCCACGGCTGCCGAGCCAAGGATCTTGAGGCTCATGGTCCTCACACGCCATCGTCACCATCGTCCTTCTTGTTGAGCCTTCAGATTTGTCCCAAACTATGGACTGCCTGACGGTAGCCAACTGCTTGTTCCGGAAGCTGGAGAGGCATTGACCGCAGTGCTCAGAGACTCGTGTCTGCAACATGATCTTGACAACCATGGCTACCCAAGCTGTGGTACCTGTTTCAGTGAAGACAAGTACATCTACCTCGTACTCGAGTCAAGGTGCAAGCCAAGCCCAAGGCCATGCCGACCTTGAGAGGAGAGACGCTGCCTGTTCATCTGCCGATTCCTAGGACGTGTGGACCAGCTCGACGACGTGGCACAATGCAACTAAACGGGATGCTGGGCTAAATATACGATCTCGATAGTCCTCCTCCTCCTCCACAACAACAACAACAACAAAGCGCCGTGTGCCAGCCCGTTGATGGCTGTTGCAGGTTTATCACTACTACTGAGAGCAGCTGTGTACCTCGAGCTATGGGCCATATCGTGGGGGCTTTGGTGCTTCTTGAGCTTGGCTTGTGCCTTTACTCTGACTGGTTGGAGGCTGATCCGACTTTCCCCCTTCAACGCAATTGCAATCGCATGCACTCACCCGTTTCTTGGCGTCGAAGCCTCCAGTCAAGATCTCCTTCTCAACAAGAGGTCCACTCCAGAGCGCATTGTAGGCGGAGACATGGGTGTCTGGCTGCTTGCATGTCTAGTTTCTTGGAAGGGGGGAGGGGTGTGCACGAACAACTCACCAGGAGACTTATTCCAGGTGAACTGGGGCCGGGAAAACAAACTTGACAACCCCTTGACGCAATGGCGGCCAGCTGGGGGCGCCTTCGGACCTTCTGCTCAAGGTCAACCGCCTATTCTCAGGCCATGGAAGCGAATTGCTTGAGCTTCCGGGATTGTGTAGCACGCACCCCCATTTCCTACATGACTTGATCGCAACAAATGGGGTCGACGGCCAGGGCATGCTCACTGTAGTAGGAACGGGTCGCTTCCCCGGTTCCGCGACGAGATTCAGAGTCTCTGTTTGGCTGGGGTCGCGAGGTGCTTGAAGCTCCTTGGGCATGGCTCTCCGACTCTTGCGGGTTCTTGCTTCGTCCTGTAACTGAGAAACCTCTTAGCTTCACGCGGCCAGTGAGCTCCTACAAGGTCATTCATCCCCACGATAGCCAGTCATATGCTTCACCATGATCCACAACTTGTACATACACGACTTGCTTCGCCCAAGCCAAGTCGACAGTCTATAATAGACGGCTTGACAGAGTCGAAGGAGGAGAGCAGGGAGAGAAGAGAAACGTCTTGTTTTCTCGAGCTCTCCACACCATTTCTAGTTGAGTCCTTAGGCCCTGTCTCAGCAGCCACACGATAGACGCCTACTTTAAGCTGCCCAGCCTAATCCAGTCTCCAAACTCGGACTCTCTAATCGAGCCCTTCCGAGCTGCGTTTATAAAACCTTGAGAGCGCTCATCCTGACTCGACTCTCCTTCCTCTTCCCTTTCTCCTTGTGGCAATTGTCAACTACTTCACAACGGCTGTCCTTTTCACATCACCTCCTATATTGGATTCACCATTGTCTAATCACCTTGGCCCTCCCACCTCGACTACATCGGGGCACTGTCACCCCCAAGGTTACTGTCCTTTATCCCTCTTCAACCAGTCTCAACGTCGTCGCCGCCATCCATACGGAGCCTTGGGCAAATAGTGTCTCTCTCTCTTCAACAAGCCGGCATAGCCAACAGGCCTGCCGTATCCGAATCTTCCCAGGATAGCAGAGCTGATAGCAGGTGAGTCTTTTCCTTTACCCTTTCTTTTTCCTTCCTCGGTGACTGCATGGCAATCACAACTACTCTTTACATATCGAAGGCGCGGCACCGGCGAGCTGTGTGGATTCGCAACGTCCATACAGCTATATCATCATTTACTGAGCCTGATGCCATTGGCGCGAGAGACTAATCACGGTAGCAGCGCTTCTCTTCAGCCTTGCTTCCGTCAACCTCCTTTCTCTCCTTGTTGTTTGATGTCGTCCGATTCCTAGTTGGTGAGTGCCTCTCATTCTTTCCCAAGTCACCGATTCGCCTTGCAGGTCCCAGCACGTCCCTAAAGTCTCGTGGGAGAAATGTTGCTAATGATTTCTATCTTCTGTTCGTGGCAATGTTAGAAGGCTGACCGGTCCATTATCGAGAAACATACAACTTGAAGGATCGCTTCTAAGGCTCGCCGACGACATACATGAAGGATCGAGAGTGAAGCCTTCTGACCAGGATACGACTCCATTCACTTTGAATCGGCGGCAACCGTTCCGAGGAGCTCAGGGTGCCCGGCTGTTTCTGATTCAATCGCGCCTCGATTACGACGGCTTTCACATTCCTTCAGCCTTCTCAGCCGAATCTTTGACTGGGTTGCGGTGATACAGTTCCGCCGGACAAATTAACGTATGCATTCTCAGCAGCAGAAGGTATCCCAGTCTCTTGCTCTCGTCATTGTCTCCTCCCCCTTTTTTCTTGTTCGAGACCCTTCGTACCCCGAACAGCAAATCACTGTGACAAACTGGTGAAGTTGAGCTTCAACTGCTGGCGATCTGCCGTTCCCGAGATAACAGAGATGGACGTGCTATCGCCGGCGTACACGAGCCGAGGTGGCAGCATATTCCATGACGAGGTACGTTCAAATGGGCCTGCAGTTCTTTTGTCATAGGCTCGCTCCCCTGTCAGAGTCGCTGCTATTTCGCACATGCGCGACGCCGCATTTCGCGCACCCCTGTCAAGGCTGTTCAAGGATGGAAAAGAGGAGGGGGTGCAGAGAGATTCTCGACATCGCTATCACTTGTCGTAAGATCTTTGCCATAGGCGATTTCGGCACCATACCGCATGCACAAGACACAAGTCAGATGCAGACTCCCCCTCCCTCCCGCGACTGGTTTTTGTTCTGTGTAACCAGCCAGCCCATCCATGTTCCCCCAGCACTGCCTGGCATCCTGCTTCCGATGTTTTTCACTGCCATCGCACAGCTTCCGAGTACCGCACGGAGACTGAGAAGTATCTCAAAGTACCGATGCTGTACTCGTACCTTGTGCTTCAAGAGCTGTGCCCTGAACGCAGACCACCCCCCCTCCCTTCACTCTCCGTCGCCCAAAAGGTCCAATGTTCTCAATTCAGTGCCAATAGGAGCAGCAAAGGTACTAATGTATCGTCTCTATCGCCCCTAGGCCTCTACGCAATAGCAATTGATCGTGTTGTCGAGGATGCTTTGCTTGTGGCTGGTGGGAATCGGCATCACATCAGAAGCAAACTTCGAAGCCTGGCCCAGATCTTTCCCCCTCTCAACCGCTTGCATCGTCCTTCGAAAAAACCGTCTATATATATGCACATATTTGGATACCTGATCAAGAATTTGATGCTAATATCTCTTCCTACTCTAGGATTACGACTCTTCGCCACCAGCTTGCGCAGAGCTGGATTACCTCGACATACACTCCCAACCAGGCGACATGAGGTGAGTCTTGCCTACCACACATCCAAATCTCGTCCATCGCCCTTGTTGGTCCACCCAGACTGCCCCGGCTGAGAACCGCTGCCCATCCGGAATGTTACGTCCTCACTTAAATTACCTGCGATGGAGCCCCCGAGCTTCTGCTCTGGCACTCGAGGTTGCACCTGGGACTTGTGCTCACATGGGTCCTCTGCCGCCGGCCGCGATATGGAGTCGTGCATTGGGCCTGTGCTACCATCCATGCTGGCAGCAGGTATAACCAGACCTTCTGGCCTGGTTGTATCACTCGACCTGCTGGTCCATCAAATGGGCCTCTTCTCTTGCACCACCTCTTGCTCTGTTGACCTTTCTTTCCTCATGCCCTTTGTCAATAACCCTGCCATTGCATATATGTCTTGAGAAAAAGCCCCTTCCTCCTTCCATTCATGTTTTTTGCATCTCAAATCCGCATATTGTCCCTAACGGCGGACGTCTAGGTATACGCAGGAAGCCAACACCTCGGCTCTGGCAATAGAGCCTTCGCAACCCCCGGCGCTTCTAAGTCTCTACCACCCTACGGCTCTTGCGGCAACGACACAGTACCCTCAAGACAGCGGTGCCTTCTACCAGCCGGTATCTCAAGTATTCCAAGGCTTAGATGTCAGGTCTCGCCTGAACTCCAAGTAAGTGGTTCCGGAGACGGGGGGCGCATGACATGGTAGCGGCGGCGGTGATGCGCGCAAAGGATCGCTGCCGGGGATAGATCGTATTACTATTATGCGAAGTATACATGACAATTTTTTTGACAGTTGATGCAGTTACAACAGCACCGCGCCCTCAACTGGTATGGCGCAGGCTCATCAGCAGCACCGCAACACTGTATTGCCGCATCTGGCAGCGCAAGTAAGCACCAGAGAGCAATATTCTACCACCACGCCCTCATTTCGGAGGCCTTCGGAGCACCCTGTCAGGTCTCCGTCATTTCCGGGTATGCATGTGCGCCGCGTGCCGCTGTCGCCAGACCATAGCCCACTCAACTCCTATGTCGCTCCGGCCGGGAGGATGGAAGCTGGTCAGTTCCAAAACAGACCTTCCCCAACAGCAGTGCCTCCCCTCATGTCCGTCCAGACGTCCGGCTCTCTCCAGTACGAGAACGGGACGCCCATCAAGGTCGATATCACGGGCACAGTCGACAAGGGTTTCTTCCTGGCCGAGGGCGAGTGGACTTGCTACCGCCGCAACTACATGACCTGCGCGTGCTCATACTCGCTGCATCCACACTACCCAGGCACCATCGTGCACTTTATTCCCCAGGGATCGTCCCAACCCTACCAAGTCTACGGCCTCTACATGTCAATATCTGCCGTTGTGGCAGACAATGACCAGCAGACCATCGAGCTTGTCCAGCACACTCCCAAGAGAGACAAAGGGCCCACGTCCAAACCTGAGAAGGTGCTGCTGCTGCCCAAGAATTCGGTGCCGTCGCACCATGTTGGCATGTACAACGACAACTCGAGCGCGTCCGGCGCCAGGGCAGTATACCAAGATGGTTACGGCGGCCAGGGAGGCGGCCAGCCTCCGACCGAGCATACGTTTGAACGTATCCAGTTCAAGCAGGCCACTCAGAACAATGGCAAACGTCGGGCTGCGCAGCAGTACTACCACCTCATGGTCGAGCTGTGGGCTGACCTTGGCTCTTCCACCGCCGACAAGTTCGTCAAGATTGCGTACAGAAAGTCGGAAAAGATGATTGTCCGTGGCCGCTCTCCTGGTCATTACCAGAACGAAAAACGACGCAGCCACAGCGGTGGTCCTGGAGGCTCTTCGGGGACGCTGGGAAGCTACGGGGCCCTGGGAATCTCCGACTTTGCTCATTCGAGTCTGCTGGGAGGAAGCAGCACATACAATGGTTCATACGACCATAGGGGCTCAGTGTACGGGACGCCCAGAAGCCACGACGTTCCTGCCGAAAACACCATGTCTTCCGAGGATGACAAGTCCATTGGCCACAACAAGGGCTACTTATACTACCCTGGATCCATGTACGACGGCCCACAGTCGCGGCCCCTTGAGATGTTTGCCTCGCGCAACGACCAGGAGACTCCGCCGGTGCAATCGTCTGCCGACACCAAGGTGAAGAGCGAGTATGACATGACGCCTCGCGTCTTCCAGCCGCCACTGGGAGAGAATCGTCGCCCACCGGGCCCGTTTGAAGGTAAATCTACCTCAGGCGGTTACTATCCCACCATCTTGTCCTCTCCCAGCACAAGTTTGACCATGTGATTTGGCGCTACGGTTGGTACCTGGGTGCATTTCTCCCGAGCCACAGAAAAGGGATGGCTCAAGGGGTGACAGAAAACTCGAAAGGGAGTCAGGGACGGAGCGCATTTCCTTGTCGAAAAGGCCTACGGAAAGAAATTGCTTGCAAGGGACGGTTTAAAGATCAGGCAACAGAAAAGCGACACTTGATTTGGGAATGAGCTTGGGATTAGGGAACAATACGGGAGTTCACACGGAACTAAACGTGACTGGATAAGCCGCAGGGCTCATGTCGATAGCTACATGGCTGCGGCATCCCAGGACACATGCATGAATGCTACGGCCTGTGGGAAAATCGTTATTTGCTTGGAATAGAGTCATGCTTCTAGCATCTCGCCTTGGCCATTGGGTGGTCCGGGAGGGTTTGACCTACGGGTTGGAGAACGGCGGCAACGCTTGGGAAAGCAGGACTGGGAACGACGACGGTGCGAGGACTCGCTATTTCACGATGCACTCTTTAGGATGGTCCTTTCTTTTGTCTTTGTTGTTTCTTATCTTTCACTTTCTTTACCTTTCTCATATCACTCTATCATTTACTACCATGGTTAGTTTCCCCATGTAATTCTTGGTTGCTTTGCTCAGTCTGCTTATACCTGCCTTTGGTCCTCCTTTGTTTCCTCTTCGTGTTCTGTGAACGGCCGCTGTTCTTTCTATTTACTTCGGATTGACGCAAAGAGTACACACCCAGAGCTCCAAGATTGTCGGCCGGGTCATCTCTCCATCTTCTCTTTCTTCTTCTTTCCTTCTTGGCGATATTCATCGTTTGGGTGCATTTGCTTTCATATCCCCCTTGAACGCACGCTGTTGCTGCCTGTTTGGCGTATTCCCTTCTTACACATACTGCTGCTTCCTGCACTAAGGGAGAAAATCGCCGACGTTGCGGCTTGCAGTGAGATCCTGCAGACTTTCGTCACTCCGGGTACCAGGGTCTGATGGAAATCAGAGGAGGGGTGCCATGCATATTGGCATAAGCAAGGGGTTCGCATTGGCCGAGCAACAGTCCGTATCTGTGTGCCACCGCGGCCGGTCTGCGCTGCTGTTATTCTTCTGCGTGGGATTCCCTCTCAAACGGTCAATGAAATTCTCTATGGAAATTCAACATAAAACCATGGTATGATCTCGCTGTGCCTATTGGATGACCGCCGCTCAGGGGGCTTAGGAGAAGACATCGATGTCCCACCCCGTCTAAAGCGATATTTCTACATTCCACCTCCCGGTGCGATTGGGTTTGTCATTCCTCTTCATGCACAGCAGAACGACACACAGGGAAAAGGGGGAGAGTATATCTGCATACGTTATGCTAGTAACGCAACATAACATGCAGCTGCAGTCCACAACCGGCCGGGCTCGAGGCTTCCTCGTGGCTGCTTCGTGGTTCTCGACAAAATTACACGCTATTGATGCAATTTCCAGGCATGGCGTCTGACGCCGTCCATCAGCCGAAGCCACAAGCGAGCGACGAATGCATACGACCGGTCAGACAGCAACGAAGAGCCGCGGGCGGGTAGTTGAGCCCCTTCTTTCTGGTTTCTGGCGGATGCATGGTGACGATGCCGACGCAGAAGCGAGATGTTGTCGGCCGCCCATGATGTGACTTTCCACATCCAAGAAAGGCCATGCATGCTTGATCAAGCTACTTCGTTGATTGCGCGAGAGCCAGACAAGAAGCCTGAAGGAAGCCTTCCCGGGCTGTGGCGTTTTCAACAAATCTTCAGGCTGGTACTATTTGATGCTACGGTACCCATCCCTCTGAGCTGTCGATGCGCTGTTCGTCCCGGGTTCATGAAATCTGAATATGGTTTGTCTACGATGACTCACGTGTGAGGTTGAGGCGGCGAGAGGCCTCTTTGGAAACGTATTTGCATCCTACTGGCGAAGAGAAATGGGGGTCAACAAGATTGCTATTGAACAAAAAAGAGGCTGCTTTGCTGCATTTGCATCTTTGTTTGCTGCCAGCACTATAAACGTGGCTACCATGGCTCCAGCGCATTCTTCTTTCGGCTTGTTTTACTGCGTACACGCTCTGTTCCCTCGGAGACTTTCACGGATGGATTGGCAACTCGGAAACATACTGTATCTCCTGGGATGCATGGATCGAAAGATGCGTAGGATTCGGCCAGATCATGCTGTACTCTTGACAGGCTTGATACCACTTGGGACGGTGAGTACCCTTTTCCTGCTAAGCCACCTATGCAGCTGAAGGGGGGAGAGCGTGAGCCGAGAGGCAAACATAGGACGATCAACTGGCTCGACATATTACGGTCAGAGATGTTGTCTCCCGGACGGAGTCGCTCGGCGGTACTGCGTCTTGCCTCTATACCGAGCACTTCTCTTGTTTGTCTGGTCTTTAAGCGCTGAACAACTCACTCGCTTTGCCCCATGCAGTTAGTTGTACGCCAGCAGTCGAGGAGACGACCCTTGCAATCAATCGAGCCATCTCCGGCACTCCCTCTCGCTCTCTTTTTTTTCTTCTCGTCTCTTCTCTTCTCCCTTCCTTGCGCTTCAGGTGCTGTGTGCGTTGTCTTGATGCGGCGCGTATACACCCGGCAGCGGCCATGATACTTTGGCGAGACACTGCTTAGACGCCCGAAGCTACGACAGGTACGAGGTGTAACTTGGCCGTGTCTCGCCGCCCGGAACATGATCTTTATCCGCTCTGACAGGAGGTAGCTTTCCAAGAATGCAACTTGATCGTTGCGCATATCGGATAATTGACAGGTTCGATATCCCTCTGACGCGGGGAAGGACGTCACGTTGGGGACATCCCATCGGCATTCGGTCCAGCTTTCCATCGAGACGATAGAGGAGATCCCGCGGCGGCTCATTCTTTCTGTTACACGGGCGAGAAGCGCAGCAAGACGAGGTTGAGCTGTGATCACAAGCTAGGGCAGCAGAGTTGCCGCCAAGCGCGCGGTGTGAAGCAACAGCAACAGGCCCTGAGTTCGGACCAAACATGAGTGACACGGCCTTGAACTGGATGCTGCACAGCATGATCCCGTCCCCTGGATGCATATACCTCCCGGCCCGCCCCATCCTGACGTCAGGAACCTGGTCAAAGGACTAGAACGCGGCTGTGAAAACAAGGAAGAAGAGAAGAGCATACGATGCCACGCGATGGGGCTGCTGGGTGAACAGGGTTCAAGATACAGGGTGTCTCTTTTGTGTTTACGCTATGCTTGAGCTCAGCGATTCTGTGCCGCCATGTCGTGGTTGTGGCAATAACACGGCCACATCGACCTGTCCAGCGAAATCTCCCCCAAAGCTGCCGATGCGGCCAGTTGCAGCTTTCCGGCGCGATCGGTGTTACCAGAAGAGGCTCAGCCAATGTTGGAGACAAAGCATATCTCACTCGAAGAAGAGAAAGAAATACTCCGGTCAACGTGGTTCGGTTGTGCGTGTGTGAATGCATTAGCTGGTGCTTAACGAAGAGATGACGGGCTTTTCGGGGGGCGTCCCGGTCGTGAGCGAACAAGGTACCGCAAGGCTCGATCTTTTGAACCTCAATGTATTTTTTGTACTGGGCCTCTTTGCTGCTCGTATACGCGACTCCCTTCAGCCCATTTCTTCCCTGCCTACGGAGTATTTCTTTAAGAGGTTCCGGCCTAAAATTGGTGAGGACCCCCACGCCTGCGGCGTCACCTCGACTGATCTATACAAGAATTGAGGAGCTGTTTACAGGACACACCCCTCCCCTGATAGGAGACAACAATTGAGGAAATAGAAACAAGGATAAATGAGGCAGAAAGAGGCTGAAAGAGGCTGATCTAGAACCCTGCATGAATTTGCTCGCTCAGCTACAGGGCAATACAGCCACGCAGCATGGCTTGCAGAGCCACTTATATAAACAGAGTACATACCTTACGCAAAACGCACACCCCTCAACGTACATTCACACCCGCAGACTCACTTACATTTCGACCTCGATGCCTGCATGCCGCTTGCGCACGGCGTGACATTTCAGGGGTCCACGGCCAAACCGGGGTCCCGTAATAAGCCAATCCGGGGGAGTCGGGGGTCGGCATCCGGGAGGAGAATTAAAGAGACAGCGCGAGCGTGAGTATTGGAACGTGGAACGATTGCAACGTCAGCAGCGAAGGTGCAAAAACCTCAGGGAATCGAGAAGAGAGTAATCAAAAGAAAGAGAGGGGGTGATGTTTCTCTTTGAACGGAGTACGCGTGTAGTGAAGAACTGATGAGCTGGTGGCTGGAGAGGCAAGAGGGAGGTTCATCTTGGGCTCGAATTTCCATGTAATGAGGATGGTGTCCTGCACGTCATTCTCCCCAAATGTCTCCAGGTCCAGCATCATGCCGCTTTCATGAGGATTAATGAGGCGATAGATACTCAAGGTAGGTGGTAAGCAAGACCACCAAAAAATCAACCGGACTTTCTGTTCCTGCCCGTAGGCCTTGAGCCGCCCTCGTCCCAGCCCCCCTTAAAGCGCCGGTGAGATGTTTGTCTATGTATGTAGGTAGGCTGACACGACCGCTCAAGGGAATCCCGCCATCTCATCTCATCTCATCTTTCGATTCTTTTCCCCCCTTACTAAGGCTGTGTGATTTCCGATGGATCAGCCCTACGGTTCTTGCCTCTCTGCTGTTACGTCTGCCCGCGAGGTTCAAGTTTCACAGCAGTTGATCTACGGAGATTTCAAGAGTACGAGGGGGAACTACCTATGTGGTGTGGTGAACAAGGGAGATGGCGAGCAGAGAACGGCAACATCAAGTCTACGAGAAATGAGATGTCAGATAGCACCTGCGATGGTGCGCTGATTCCTTGTCCAAGATTGCTGCCTATGCGCTCTGCAAGGAAATCCCGCTTCAAGTCCCTCCCCTCCCCCCTCCCTCATCTTGATACCTACACACACACTCTCTCTTCTCCCAGTACATGGAATCTCCTCTTCGGTACTCGGTCCGCTTCGAGACTCCTTCATCCGAAAAGATACACACACCCGTAGCCATATAGCCTGACTCGCTTGTTGCAACCCTACCGTTGGGTAACCCGAATCCACGTGTTGACGGCCCTGCATGCCAAAAAGCCTTGCCATGTCTCTCCCGGCCGGTGAAGGATGGGGGAGGGGAGTGAGGAAGGGAAAATTAAGGCGAAAAGGGGTCTAGACGTGGGTAGGTATCTCTGTTGTAGCTGCTGGTGACGGCGTTGTAGCTATACGGGGACTGGGTATCTACCTTGGCAATGGCCGAATTCTCGCCTGATGGCTGTGCTGGGGTTCCTGTGGTTCCTCTTCTCCTTGTCTTTCTTGCTCAAGCGAATCTTGTACGCCGTGTGAGGTGGTGTGGTTGCTGCTGTTAGATGGCGCCATGTGTCACGACGTCTGGCTCTCCCACACACACACACACACACACACAAGCCCATGCAGAAACAGAGAGGAAGAGAAGGAGAGTGAGAGAAAAGCCGAGGAGAAACAACGCACGCGTCCAGCATCACCGGCATACGATTCCGGCCCAACACGAGGGTAACACCAAATCTAAGTGATACTGCCCAGAGCCCCTACAGAACAAAAAAACAACAACACACACATCTGAAAGGAACAATGCGTCCCAGCTAATAAGCTCTCGTATCTGGGGTGGCACAAACTGCAATCCTTCACCGGTGATCGACGGTGCATCTCCATTATGCAAGTATGTAAAAAGAGAGTTGGCTTTTTTGTTCCCTGCAAGTTGCCCTGGTTGTTGTGTTGTCACACAGAGCCAGGGATCGAGGTGGCCACCCCCCAGGGGGGAAGGAACAAGAAGAAGAGGGAATAGGATTATGGTTTCGCAAAAAGTGTCCGAAAAGGACGCGACTGGCGAAGTTTGCGGGACTGTTCGGTGAGGCAGGCCAGGTATTTTGCCCGTTTGGACACGAATAGCAGAGAGAACTGAGGCCGGGTCGAGAGGCCGGTGGAGATGAGGCGAGATAGTCCACGTTTGAATGGCCCGGGAGCATCCTCTCCAGCCTGCTGCTGCCCAGCCATAAAGGCGTGTTCAGCTGGCTTGGTATCCTCCTTGCGTCAAATCAATTTGCTCTTCCTTTCGTATCTGACCGAAGGGGCCGGTGGGCAGTTGAGGATGTAGGATGGTGGAGAGGGGCGTGAAATGAGGCGGAACGACAGGAGGCGACAGAGATGGGAAGGGAGAGATAAGACGCAAGATGTCAATCATCCAAGACGCGGATGAGCATGAAAAGTCCCGTCCCGTAATCGGTCGAGGCCCTTCTCAGCCTCAAGCCCTCCAGATGGCATCCGACATGGTAGCTACCAAGGCCATCTCGCGAACGTCGTGAACTCGTATGACATCCGCTCCCCCCTGAACCACCGCCGCCACCGTAGCCGCCGTGCCCCAGACCCTCTGCGAGGCCTCTTCCACGCCCGTAATTTTGCCAATGAAGCTCTTGCGGCTCGTGCCAACGAGCCACGGCAGGCCCTGCAGGCCAGGCCACGCCCGGAGCTCCTCCAGCCGCCGCAGCAGCTCCAGGTTCTGGGCGCCCGTCTTGGCGAAGCCGATGCCCGGATCGAGGATGATGCGCCATCTCCGGATGCCTGCGGCTTCGGCCGCGGCCACCCGCGCGAGAAGCTCGGCGGCAACGGTCGGCACCAGGCCGTCTGGATACGAGGTGAGCTTCGTCATGGTCTGCGGGTTGCCGCGCATGTGCATCAGGCAAATCGTCTTGCCCAGCCTCCCGACGGTGGGGAGCATCTCGGCGTCCAGCAGTCCTGCGGAGACGTCGTTGACGATGTCGGCTCCCACGGCTATGGCCTGTTCGGCGACGGAGGCGCGGTACGTGTCGACGCTGATGGCGACATGGCGAGTTTCCGGCATGGATCGTATGAGTTCGATGGCGGGCACCACTCGGGCGACCTCTTCTTCTGCCGAGACCTCGGGGCGGCCGGGTGCCGTTGACTGTCCGCCGACGTCGATGATGGAGGCTCCGTTGCGGACTAGGTCCTTAACGGTAATTGACAGGGTTTCCATGTTGTGACGCCCGCCATCGGAGAAAGAATCAGGTGTCATATTTAGAATACCCATGACGTTGGTCTTTCTGTTGTGTACGAGAGGTTTAAGTGGTGGTAGTGTGGACGAGATCGGGGTAATGGATGACAGAGGTTCTCCAGGGGTGAGATCGTTGAGGTAGTCCTGAACGAGTTTCCACGGCTGCGATGCATAGAGTGGTTTTGACGGAATCAGTCTGACAGAGAATCGGTCAGTTACATGTAACACATCCTCAAGGAATCTCAAGTCTCACTCTGCCAGAGGCCGCAGGACAAATTCTCGCTCGGGTATGCCGATGTGAGGCACGTTGAGTCTCTCGTTCTCCACCTTTTCATCGCCATATATCAAGATATCCAGGTCAATGTTCCGCGGGCCTTTGTCGATCAGCTTCTTGCGGCCCATGTCCCTCTCAATGGCTTGTAGCTCATCCAGCAGCTTCAGAGGTTCCAGTTCCGTCTCAACCTGCGAGCCACATGATACGCTTGTAAGCAAGTCCTCGTTTAGTGGCTTCAAGATTATGAGATTGCTCACTCACCTCGCAAGCACCATTGATGAAGCGGTCCTGATCCGTCACATACATGGGCTCGGTTTCCCAGAGACTGCTCGTCCGCTTGACGCGGATGCCCCGCCTGTTCATCTCATTGCACGCCTTTTCGATTTCCGATATGCGATCTCCGAGGTTGCTTCCAAGAGCGATGTAGGCGGTTTTCGTTTGGGTTACGGCGGTTGGGTGACAACCGCATCCTGAATGAGACCGAGTATGTGTGGTTCCGCATGCGGTTGACGTCGAGCTCTCTTTTGAAGCTCGAGATCGGGGTCGATGGATGATGGTGGTGAAGAGGGATTGAGTGGACGGAAAGCACCGTGACGATGAGTGCAAGTTGCGCGCCCCAGAGCTGCGTAGGCCCTGTTTTATGGGGGCGTGATGCATACAGAACCTCATCCCTCTGATGTGCAGCCGCCAAAATCGGAACGAGAGACCCGACGAAGTCGTTGCGGTGATATTCTGAAGCTGCAAGCTTACTGACGTCGATGCTCTTGAGGTTGAGGTTTTTCCGATATCAGATCCGTCTACCCTGCAAAGTGGGTCACACTATCTTCATGCATCCTCTTTCTGCGGCTTCCAGAAGGAGACACGAAGAGACGCCAGCCAAGCATCTGGGGGAAATGGTTGCCTCGGCTGGCCATTTAGCTGCCAATTGTTGGATTAACCATCTCCGCAAGTCTGGGGGGATCATGCAGGTGGAACGAATTTCGATCTCCGGCTTTCACGGCGGCTATCAGTTTTGATCACATCATGCTGAGCCGCCATACGAGGCTTGTAAGCACTGAAAAGCGGCTTATTGTGTGATGCAAAACTACGATTCTATTTGTGTCTTCACACGTGCTCGCAGGCAGCCATACCCAAGACTCGTTTTGAACTTTAGCCTCGACGAGAACCAACAGCACAAGAGATGCGGGCAGTGTGTATCTTGATTCTTCATCCTTCACCCTCTTCCACTCCATCTTCTCCAGATTCTTGCTGACTAAGCCCGCACCTCGGCATCTTTCCCCAGAGCTCCACAGCCGACCATCGCGGCGCTAAGCCCTCTCCGGCCGTAGCGGCTCACGCAAGCCTCGGCTCGTCAGGGTCAACTGACGGACATGCTTGGAAAATGCATCTGCCTCCGACGCTCCCCTCTCGGCTCATCAGATTCCAAAATCTCATTCTTTAACAGCGTCGTCTGCTGTCTTTTCCCTCTCTCCTCCCCTCTCCTCCATACCACTCTCCTCCTCCTCCTGTCGCTGCAATCCGTTTCTTCCTTTTGATACCCAATCCGGTTGTTGCAGAATCACCACCGTCACAATGGCTTCTCCTCGTAAGTTTCCCTCCTCGTGATAAGTCGCGTCCAGTCTTGTGCCACCCGCCTTCTCTATCGCCTTTGTTCTAGAACTCGAACAGACGGCTAACAATCCACAACAGAGCAGATCCGAACGCCCATCACCGATCTCTTCAAGATCAACCACCCCATCCTGCTGGCCGGCATGAACGTCGCCGCCGGCCCCAAGCTGGCCGCGGCCGTCACCAACGCCGGCGGCATGGGCGTCATCGGCGGCGTCGGCTACACCCCCGAGATGCTCAAGGAGCAGATTGCCGAGCTCAAGAGCTACCTCAACGACAAGAACGCTCCCTTTGGCGTCGACCTGCTTATCCCCCAGGTCGGTGGCAGCGCCCGTAAGACAAAGTAAGCCGAGCCCGCGCCCCCTCCAAAGCGAAGAGTAATCACATGCTCGTGATGACATGCGACTACCGAGACGAACCGGGATGTCACAAGCAAAAATCAGAAGAAAAAAGAATGCTGACAGATTCAACCTTTCCGTAGCTACGACTACACCAAGGGCAAGCTCAACGAGCTCACCGACATCATCATCGAGTCCGGCGCCAAGCTGTTCGTCTCCGCCGTCGGCGTGCCGCCCAAGGCCATCGTCGACAAGCTGCACAAGGCCGGCATCCTGTACATGAACATGATTGGCCACGTCAAACACGTCCAGAAGTGCATCGACGTCGGCGTCGACATCATCTGCGCCCAGGGCGGCGAGGGCGGCGGCCACACGGGCGACATCCCCACCACCGTCCTCATCCCCGCCGTCGTCGACATCTGCAGCAAACACAAGTCGCCCCTGACCGGCGGGCCCGTCCAGGTCATCGCCGCCGGCGGCATCCACAACGGCCAGCTGCTGGCCGCCGCGCTCATGATGGGCGCCGGCGCCGTCTGGGTCGGCACCCGCTTCATCCTCACGGACGAGGCCGGCGCCCCCAAGGCCCACAAGGAGGCCGTCCGCACCGCCGGCCACGACGACAACGTCCGCACAATCATCTTCACCGGCCGCCCCATGCGCGTCCGCAACAACGCCTATATCAACGACTGGGAGACCAACCGCCAGCAGGAGATGAAGGAGCTCGCCGCAAAGGGCGTCATCCCCTACGAGGCCGACCTCGACAAGGTCCTCAACGGCGGCGAGAAGCCCAAGATTGAGGGCATCAAGACGAGCGCCGGCGACGACGATGACGACGACGATCCCCTCGAGCAGTTCCGCCCCTTCTTGATGGGCAAGGCCGCCGCCGTCGTCAACGAGCAGAAGCCCGCCAAGGCGGTCGTGGATGAGTTTGTCTCTGACGCCGTTGCGTGGTTGAGGAAGGGCAACAGCATGCTTGTTGGCCCTGCGTCGAAGCTGTAAGAATTAGCATGGAGTGTCTCTTTTCTCGTTTGTTTGGCTTTAGGATATCGAAGCCCGGTTGCTTTGTTGTAAGATTTTCATGTCCGTCATGTCATGTAGACTATAGCATATAAATGTTGATATACATGCGAATCTACCCATATGTAAAACCCATCGATCAAGCAGAGTGAATTACTGCCATTGTAACTTGCAATAATCAGGGAAAGGGATAATGAGCATTTCTCGTTTATTACCAACAAAAAGAAAAAGGAAAAGGGCAGAGGCAAGACTCCCGTCTATCCATGCCAGTCACTTTTCACATTACAATTTGCGCCATTCTCGTAGAAGATTCCCCTTCCAACCGTCTCTGAGTACTCCGTACCACCTTGTGAATTCCTCCCGTAAGCATTTCATCCCCCATCACCTCTTCCGTCATTTCACTGCTGACAGTGCCGTTACTCATCCAAACCCGGAAGCCGTCAGGTCAATGTCCCCATTGCCACAGCCTGAAGAGAAACCTGCTAGGCCAGCTCTTCTTCTAGTTATCCAGATACGCCCGGATCGCGCTCTGCAGCTTGCTGGCACCCTCGCCAATCACATTGGTCAAGTTTTCCAAATCATCAGCAGCGGTGATTCCAAACTTGCGCACAAAGTCCTTGGCCGCCGACTCGAGGTCACCATAGTCCTCAACCTCCTCTTCCTCCTCCCGTCCAAAGTAGGCGTTCGAGGAGATGGCCGTGGCTCCCTCGAAGCCCTGGAGTCGCGTCTTGGCTTCGGCCTGAGCATTGGGGTCATAGGCGCCCTTGCCAAAGTACTCGTCGGAGGAGATGGCCTTTTGAGAGCCAAACTTGCTGCGGGCGAACGATTCTGAGTCGTCTACAGATAATTGTTAGCTTCATAAGAATAAGTTGAGTCACGCCAGAGTACTCACCAGCAGCAGTGGCTTTCACAGGCCCCACGGAGCCAAAACCACCGGCATTCTTCTTTGCCGAAGCAGAAGAAGCAGCGGCCTTGGCACCACCAATCTGGCCGAATCCAAGCCGCCCAATGCCCATTCCCAACCGCTCCATCTCGGCATTCGACTTTTGCCGTGTGTGGGAGCTGGGTGCGGGGCTGATGGGAGTTGGGGAAATGATGGCGGCGGCAGATGAACTGGCACTCGCCTTGGCCGCCGGCTCCTCCTCAGCCTCAGGGTCATATCCCAGCTTGGCGATACGCTCAGCCTCCTCCTTGGCCTTCTTCTCTGCCTCGTCAAAGTCGATGAAGTCGGCCGTGACCTTCTTGACGCCCAGCTTCTGCACCTTCTTCGCACCGAGGATGTTGGTCTTCTTGGCACCGCCGGTCGTGGTCGTTTTGCGCAGGGCGGCGGATGTGGTGATTCGGCTGGCCGCAGGCTTCGTCTCGGAGGAGTCGGTCTTGGATAGAGGTGACGCCGCGCGGGGCACGTCCTTGTTGCCGGCGTTGAGGAACGGAGAGGGTGTGCGGCCGACGACGGGGGGCGTCGCATTTCGTGATACGGGCGGTGTCGGCTTCTTGATTGTGGGCTTGTCCCAGGACGAGAAGAAGTCATCATCTGGCTCTCCGGCGGGAGTGAAGCTACCATCTCCCTCGATGGCTTCGATCACGACTTCCTCGGGATACCTGGCATCCGAGGTTAGAGAGGTTGCAATCGGGGTGGTTTGGGATTCGCATACTCGAGAGCATCGCGCGCGGCGCGTCGCTTCAGCTCTTCCTTGTACTTGGTAGCTGCGCTGGACTGGTATTTGGTCTTGGGATCCTTGCTGTTCAAGGCGGCGGTGCCTCCGTTCTGCTGGAAGAACTTGGTCGCGGACTCGTTACCGCCGACCTTCATGACTCGGAGTTGATCCCATTGCCACTCTAGGAAGGGATGTGTTAGGATATAATCTCGAAAGAACAGCGCAGATTGTCATCTGGGTGGGTACATACGATCGAGGTTCGTCGACCGCACGAAGGAGATGTGAACACCGAGGTTACGGTGGTTGGCGGAGCAGTCGAGGCACAGGTAGATGCCAAAGGGAACCGACGTCCAGGTAGGGTTCTTCTGTCCGCAGTCGAAGCAGATCTAGGAGGCCAAACGGCGCGCGTCAGTTTCAGGGATCCAGAGTGACCATCGCGATCGCGGGTTCCGCACCTTGTTCGCTGGCTTCGTCTTCAGCTTCTCAAAGATCTTGAGCGACTGCTGCTTGGACGCGAGGGCGCTCATCGTGGCGGGCGGTGCTGGCGACTTGACGCGGCTTCGACGAGAGCGTTTCCGGTGTCCCTGGGAGTCGCTGAATCGTGTCTGCCCGATTAATGCAGTGACCGTGTCAAGCGAGGAATGAGAGATGGCGGCACAATCCTAATGTTGGGATAATTATTAAGGAGACGCTCTCACAGGCATTGGCGATGCGGTAAAGTGGCATAACGGACCCGCTAGGCCGGTTGTGGCCTGGCGCCGCTCCCCACCTCGAATTCTGCCGAGGGCGGTGGCGCGCAAGATGCCGAAATATTGCTGGCAAGGGAAGCTTCAGTTTGCCTTCTTGAGGAAAGCATTTGTCGAGTGGCTGAGGATTCGCTTTTGCGCTTCTCTGCCTCATTCTATCATCCCTACGATCTTCTCGGGAAGATGGAAGCCGTTGAGCCGCCATGATGAAACCAACAACTTCCGTCCCCGCGATCCGAATCGTCACGAAATCCGCACTCGCACAAACCGCCCGGCCTGTCTTTGCGCGCAGCTTTGCGACTCCCACCGGCCTGGGAACTACAGCCACGCCAAAGTCGAAGAGGAGGAGCGTCACGCCGTTCAACGATACCGGGTTTGTGCCATGGAGCGAACTGTCCGGCGCTGAAAAGGCGGCGAGGGCGACGCAGCAGTCTTACAACTTTGGCATGGTGATTGTCGGCCTCGTCTGTACTGTACGTCGGAGGTTATGGGTTGGATCGACATGTGCGTTCAGGGCTGATTGTTGATTTATAGGGAGGCGTCGCATACTTTCTCTGGACCGATGTCTTTTCCCCCGAGAGCAAGACGAACCAGTTCAACAGGGCTGTCAACATGATCAAGAAGGACCACAGATGCCTTGAGCTTCTCGGTGATGCGAACAAGATCCAGGCCCATGGAGACGAGACATTCAACAAGTGGAGGAGGGCACGACCCATCACGTAGGTGTTTTCGAATTTGTCGAAAATGGACGACATTTCACTTACACGGCTTCCACAGGTCTACTGAGACGAGGGACGCCCAGGGCAATCAGCATCTCAAGATGCATTTCTATGTAAGTCTCTTGAAGCCATCTCCAAAACGTATACTCATCATCATTAGGTTGAGGGACCTTTGGCGAACGGAGTGGTGCAATGCCACATGGTCAAGCCTGCCGGTCAGAGCGATTACGAGTACAAATACCTGTTTGTGGATGTCAAGGGCCACGAGAGGATCTATCTGGAGAATGCAGACACGGCCGCCGCACGGTCAGGGAAGAAGCCTGTGACCTTTTTCGGAGTGAAATGGGGATGAACGGTTCCCTGGTCGCATCAAGTCCTTCTATGGGGCTTGTTGCGATTCATCGAAGGACGTTTAGGTCATCAATACCGGTATGCCGGTAGAGATGAACGATCAGAATGATTGTAAGATAAAGCGGCACTGTTGCATCGTATTTCGCATTGAAGGAAGGGGAGCAAACAGACTCCCTCGCCATCGAGGCGCTGGCACCGTTACTGCCATGCAAAAAACAACTCGATCATCGACATGGGTTGACCGAGGACAAGTGAAACAGAAGAGCATTCAGACCAGAGCCTTGTCGATTTGCTTCAACCCCCATGGCAATAGGGGAAGCATCTACTTAAGGTAGACAGACTGATAATTCAACTGTCGATATAAGAAGTACTCTATGAATCTGTGACTAAGTAACCCTTCAAGCATGCCAGTGAATCGGAATGGACCTTGTATGCAAAGCAAAGATGAGGCACTTTCAGTCGATCAACCGGATATTCTACATGATATGCTACCTTGAGTGATGTTTCCACCCCATCTCACCGAATCAATCCGAGGCTATCACTTACAAGGCATCTTATCACACAAACCCCCACCAAAGGATCAGTGACGAATCACGCAGAACCAGCGAAGGATCGCGTGCGATGGCGCTGCGCCAGCCGAGCCGTAAAATAAGCTGCCGTAAGGTGACAAGCCATCACGGCGTTTGGTTCCGCATTTATAATCGAGGCACCTTCGTGCCTAGAATTCCACCTCTGTCTTACGTCCTCATCTACCACGCAATTTCGTTCACATACCACTCTTTATTTCTTGTAAGATTGTATTAGACTTTTCATTTGCTTTAGTTTTCGTCTTTCGCAACTCAAATGAGCTCCGCGAAGCCCCAGGCGGGGTTAACAAATGCCACCTCCGTCTCCGCCTCAGACGGCATCATCTCCTGGACCACCCCCAACGGCAAAGACGAAGCAAAATTCCAAAACATAGTCTTTGTCCTCGATCTCTCCCAGACTCCCAGCCCTGAATCAGGCTACATAATAGCTCTTCTGGTCGAGGATGCAGAGAAAACCAAAGATCGCTTCCGGCTGCTCCTCTTGCGGGCGGATGCCATCCCCGAAGACCTCCGGCCATACCGCATCAGCGGCCTGCCTGCCCATCTGCGGCCCCTCAAAGGAATACATGATGTCGATGTCGTCGTGTCGACAAAATCGGGTGTTGGACTTTCACTGCAATTCTGGGAGGATGTGTTGCGGCCCCTTTGGGATGTGATTGAGGAACACTCTTCTGATGAAACAAACCGAGGGTCACCGAACGTCCTCGTCACGGAAGATGCTGAAAGCGTTCGAGGCTTTGCCCGAAAGATCGGTGCTTCCAACACCAGCAGTCAATCCAGAACAGTCGTCCTCCTGACCGGCGACGGCGGCATCGTGGATCTCATCAACAGTGTCCCCCACGATGCCTCGTCTCCGTCCGAGCAGCGACAGCTACTCCTGGCACTCCTCCCCCTAGGCACAGGCAACGCCCTCTTCCACTCCCTCCACAAGCCCCTCTGGGCATCCGAGGGCGGCAGCAAGACGGAAGATGCTTCCCCCCTCGTGCTAGGCCTCAGGACGCTCTTCAACGGCGTATCCGCAAACCTCCCCCTCTTCCGCGCATCCTTCTCCCCCGGATCCCGCATCGTAAAGTTCACCCCTACTACCACAGAAAAGCCTACAGCAGGAGACGACGCCGACGACGCCAGCAAAGCGCTGCACCTCGCCAAACAAGAGACCCAAGTCTCGCATCTCTTTGGCGCAGTGGTGGCAAGCTACGGCTTCCACTCCAGCATCGTCTACGAGAGCGACACCCCCGAGTACCGCATCCACGGCGACAAGCGCTTCGGCATGGTCGCCCAGGAGCTCCTCCGCGAATCCCACCCTTACAGCGCGCAGGTCCAGGTTCGCTATCCCTCCGCCGCGGACTGGGAGACGTTTGACGGAGGGGAGCACGCGTATGTGCTCGTGACGCCGCTCTCTAACTTGGAGCGCACGTTTACGATTTCGCCGGCGAGTAATCCGCTGGATGGGAAGCTTCGGCTGGTGCACTTTGGGCCGGTGGGAGGGGAGAGGACGCTGGAGTTGATGATGAAGGCGTATGATGGGGGGAAGCATGTTGGTGCCAAGTGGGATGATGGGCATGCGCTGCGGTATGAGGAGGTGGATGAGTTGAGAGTCACAGTCTTGGAAGACGACGAGAGGTGGCGCAAGGTTTGCATAGATGGCACGATTGTAGATATTCCGAAAGGGGGGGAGTTGGCTGTTCGAAAGGAGGAGAGGAGCGGATTCAGGATTCTTGTTGATCCACGGGTACTGCCGAACAATTTGAAGTAATGGGAATTTTGGATACAGCTGATGTCAGATAGCCACTGCGTTAGATTCAGGATACTCGGATCATGATATGGCCCCTTCCTTTCACCAAGTCATCACAGACCTGTCATAGACCCTCTAACAACTTCTTGGCCCTCTTCTCAACAATGCGTGAGAAGCCCTCCACGCCATCCTTGAGCTCAGTTAGCGCCCCCCCTTTCAGTCGATAGACGATTCTTCTCCGCCTTGCTTCCTCCTCTTCGTCCTCGTCTTCGTCGTCATCGTCCCCGTCATCATCAATTTGTCCTTCGATGGCCCCTCGCATGAACCATCTGTCGTGACTCACAAGCACCACGGCGCCCTCCCATTCGTTCAACGCTTCGCGTAGAGCAGTCACCGTCTCATAGTCGAGATGCGTGGTGACTTCGTCGAGAATAAGACACTGCGGGTGCTTCCAGAATAACCTCGCTAGCTGACATCGCACCAGTTGACCACCGGAAAGTTTTGCAATGGGCACATCTGACGCAAGACGGCCGGGTAGTCCCAGGGTTCCCAGTAAGCCGCGTATCTCGCCCTCGTTAAGAGCACCGTCTACCTCCTTTGTCAAAAGAGCAAGTGAAGTAACGCCCTGCTCAGAGCGGCCAATGGCCTTGAGCTCTTCGACTGCATGCTGCGAGTAATATCCCATCCTAAGACGAGGATGCGTCGTCATAGTACCAGATGTCGGCGCAGATTCGCCGACGAGCAGCTTGATGAGCGTCGACTTGCCTGCCCCATTCAAGCCCAAAATTCCAATGCGGTCGCCCATCCCAACGGTAAGCGTAACGTCCTGCACAACCAGCGGCGCCCTCGGGAAATACCGATACGAAGCCTTCTCCAACGAAATGAGCGACCCGGGAAACCTCAACTCAGGCGGTTCCGGCAGCGAAATCACGACGGGCCTCTGCGCAGGCGGGATGTCGATCCCCTCGCGGCTCGTCAGAAAGAAGCCCACGAGGTCCCTATTCAGCTTGAACCGAGTGCCCTTGGCGCTGACCTGCATGCCCCAGCGGTCGTCGAGCTTCTTCTGACGGGATTTGGCCTGTCGGATCTTGTTCTGGTCGTCGTTTGCCTTGCCGGCCTTGAGGTTTTGGGCAATCGTCTTCTCAATGTGGGCCTTTTGCTTGTCTTGGGCTTCTTTCATCTTGATGAGCCATTGGCGGCGTTCGGATTGGGAGCGTTCATACGTTTGAATATCGCCGTGGAAGTACGTAAGCTGCTTGTCCTTGAGGATGATGAGATCGGTGCAGAGGGAGATAAAGTCGCGGTCGTGAGAGACGAGGATCAGCGTAGGGGGCTTCTCTTTGTCTGCCAACGACTGTAGGTATCGCTGCAACCAGACGATACCCAGCAGATCGAGAAAATTAGTCGGTTCGTCGAGAATCAAGATGTCGGCTTCCTGAAGCAGGGCCGAGGCCAGCGCAGTCCGCATGTGCCAACCTCCAGAGAGGCTGGACAGGGGCTTCTCCAAGTATGCCTCTGTAAATCCAAGACCTGTGAGAATGCTTCGAGCATGCACTTCAATCTGGGCAAGGCGTGAGGGTTCGATCTGGCTTTGTAGATCTGCGAGCAGGTCGGCTGCCTCCTGAGTTTCTGTCTGGAGGGCTTCGGCGGAGATTTCGTCGTCTGGTTGATCCAGTCTGTAGACACACAGCTGTCAGTATCAAAGTATACTTGTGCGGATTATATCTCTTGGAACGTACAGAGCTTGCGAGTCTGCAACGACCTTTTCAAAGGCCATCAAAGCTTTCCTCGCCTGCAGTCCTCGAGCACCGCTTCGAAGCCTAGCTTCCTTGTCGACGAGGAAGAGGCGTTCCTGGAGCTTCTCGTGTTTTAGGCTTCTGAGAGCTCGAACAGGGGCGTATGGATCAGAAGCATTGACGCCGTCTGAGAGAACTAGGAGCCGTCAGTAAGAGTCCTGCAGCCAGCCAAAGCAGAGCGGTATACTTTTGATTTCTTGCTCGACCACACTTCGCGCCGTGGCACGCTCAATGACCTCCTGTAAGACGTTTCCCCGGCCATTGTTCTCCTTGGTCATTTCATCGTCCTCGGCCTCGGTGAGCTTCGTCTGCTGCAGCAGCGCGATCCTGGAATCCTCTGGAATTCCCGGAATGAGCTTCTGCGCAATAGCCTTGAGCAACGCTACATGCGAATCAAGCCATATTCAGTCAGTCTCGCCAAAAAACAAATTCGGAAAATCAAAGGATGAATGTCATCTCCTTGACAATCGTGTGTAGGGGTTGCGCTTCCTCACTCGACTTTCCCGTGCCATTGCGCCCAACAAGGGCATACCGCTGACCCTCCTTCAACCGCAGCTTGGCATTCGACAGAATCTCCAAGCCGTCGGACTTCGATTTGCCTTTGGATTTACTCGACGACGGCTTCTCGGACTTGGACGCCTTTTCGCCAGAGGTGACGACGATGTTGAGGCCGTCAATGTCGAGCTGTGTTCCTCAACTCTCTTCTTTAGCCATTGTGGAAACAGGATCGTGAGAAAGGTATTTTTGACTTGACGAACTTCGCGGTAGTTGGAGCTGTCAATGTGGAAGCGAGTCTGCTTGGCCGTGCAGAGGATCGTGGCCACGGACTCGGCTGCCATTGAAGTCATTTCGGCGATGATTCCGTACAATTCGCGTTCGAGGCAAGGTGCTGGGACACTGTGATGCGTAGAGACGGATTGGGTGGTGGTGGTTGCTGCCACTAAGCCGATACGGTTCGACTTGAATCTGGAAAAGGTAGAATCTAAAGGGGGCATCAAATGGCCTTTATGTCCGACATTCTTCGCCTTCGAAAGGTGAAGGAAGAACTCCAATCTCAGATGATGTAACCAAAAAGACTCCTACCTACGGCAAGTGCCCAGATCTAGAATGCCCAGATCCAGCATGCCCCTCATTTCAGGTATATGTCGGTATTCCCTCCCCGGCAATGCAGCCCTGGTTCTCAAAGTGAGGTCCCGTCCATCCAGTTCAACACTCGTTGTCAATCCAGGGCAATGAGGTTGTCGGCCAGTGACTCATCCAGAGCTGCAAGATAATCTAGCGCCACAGTCCCGAAGCCACACTGGGAGCAGAGCAGCGGCGCCGTGGGCCGACATCTCAGATGAATGACTCTGCAATGACTCCTCGCCGCAGAGATGCAAGGCCTGCAGCACATTTCGCCTTTCTTGCCAATGGCCAATGCCCAAAAGCCATGCAGCACCTTACCTGCAGAGATACAGTGAGATGTACCTCAGCCCCCTCTCCCACCCCCTATATGCAGACAGCCTGCACGCCACCTACCACCACACACACCTTCCCTCCCAACCCAGCGCCCATCATCACAGTCACAGCAGGTTCGAAGAAGCCTTCCTTCCCATCGACGCTCCCATCGAGCTTGTGCCGGTAGGTTGCAGGGACTTCCGACCAAATTCAAACGACAGCTTGAAGGGAGTCTCTCGACCAGCCCTCCTTGTACCTTCTACCACCAGCTTCCAGTACAAAGCACCCACCCGTCTCCCGTCTCCGTCCCATCTCGCACTCCATCACCAGCCTTTCGCCCACCTGCCCTTAAAGCACAGTGTATCCTCGCACGCGCAAGTGACAATTCCTACCTACCTATACTGTGCCTCCACACACTACATCTTCCGCGTCAGAAATCCAAGCGAAGGATACGCAAAGGAACAAGAGAGGAAAAGAAACAGAAAGGGAAACGCGGAGGTGGCTGTGAACCACATCTCACATCTCAATTCTGCACGTCTTCCCTATGTGGTAACGTAGGTAGTGTGCGTCCCACCCCTAGTCGCTGGCTCGCCCCCTTATTTTCCTTCCCCACGATCTTCGCACCAGATCTGCTGCAGCCACATCTGCATCTGAGCATTGTGAGCCGATGGAATACGAAGGGGACATGGATCGTCTTCAATATGATATCATAGTGAGTCTTTATCTCGACAACATGTCTCGGCGATATTGTGAGGCACGAAGATGCCGATAAAATTGAGATGCTTCTATTAGGTGAATAGTTAGAACTGGTGTTTCGCAACAAAACCACAAACAAATCAGAGGCGAAGAGTACAAAGTAGATGGAGGACAAAGGAAATACCTCTCCTGGGGAGATGAATAGCATCACCGGATTCAAGTAGATATAGAACATGGTAGAGTAGTAATAACTGTTCCGGCACGTTTCAAGCAGCCCTCACCAGCGCAGTCACAAAGATTTCGAAAGTCTTGTTTCCTCTGTTCACCAGACTATATTAACCTCCTGAACAAAATACCGCAAAAAAGTCGCAACTCCAGAAAAGTGTAAATGGAGATTGCAACAACTATCGAAGGGGAATCATCGCACTTTTTGATAAGTAAAAATTAGAAAACCACAAGATGCATTATGACAAGAAAAATAAAAAGGAGATGAACCCGAAGAAGATGCCCCTGAACAAGAAACCCACAAAATCTCCCCTTCTCCAGAACGCGGAAGAAAAAAAGACAGCCCACCCCGTATGTTTGACGCTATTCGTAAGACTCGTAACCTCGTGGCTGCGCTGAGATGAGCAGGGGACTTTGGACGGTCCCTTGGCTACCCGACGTATAGATACCACGTCTCTACTCCGTCACGAACATTTACAGAAGAGCAATGACACCAGCGGCCAGGAGCAGCAGGGCGCTGGCACTGGTGGTGGCGGCACCGCTGATGGTGGAAGGCTGGGGAGGCTGGGGAGCGCCAGTGCCGATGGGGGCAACAGGGGGGACGGGCGTGTTGCTCTGGTACTTGCTGGGCACAGCAGCAGTGATGGTGCTGTTGTGGCCAGACCAGGCGCTGGTGAAACCGGCGCTCGTGACGGGAGCAACGGTGGTCTCCTCGACCTCGGTGGTGGTAGCAGCCTCCGTAGTGGTGGGAGCAGCGGTAGTCGTAGGGGCAGCGGTCGTGGTGGGAGCCTCCGTGGTGCTGGTCGTGGTGGCGGCAGCAGTGGTGGTGACGGCAGTCGTGCTGGTGCTGGTCGGGGCGCTGCTGGTGCTGGTCGAGGTGGAAACGGCGCTCTCGAGGCCACCGACTACACTATAAGCAGCGGCGCAAGCAGCGAGGTCCATGTTCTCCGGGCAGCACCAAGTCTTGAGGGCGTGGTCGTGAGTGCAGTAGTAGCCGGCGTCGCAGGAGTCTATTAGTTGAGGGTCAGTCATCTCATCGCACAACATCTCGTCCCAAGGTTCACATACTGCCAGAGCCGTCAGCGCAGCAGTTCTGGTTGGCGCCGGGGTTGTAGCAGTGCGTCTCCTTGCCGCTGGAAGGGCACTCGGCATAGCCGCTGCCGCAGGCCTCGGAGCAGGTCTCGCCGTCGCTGCACTGGGACAGCTCGGGCTGGTATCCGTTGGTGCTGCGGCGCGCGAGGCTCTGGCCCAGGACGGGCATCATGGCCAGGCGGTAGGGCTTGGGCTCGGCGGCGACATGGGCGGCGCAGGCCAGAAGGGCAACAGAGGCGGTGGTCTTGAAGAGCATCTTGACGTCTTGTCGCGTTGTGCGTGTGTGGGTGTTGTGATGATTATCGCGAGATTCGTGACGAGTGCGAAAAAGGAGGGCAAGAGCTGCGCAAAGGCAAGGCGATCTCGATAAAGAGCGGAACGAGTATTGAAGAATACTCTTGGAATTACGACGATTCAATGAGCGTTGAGGTAAGAAGCTGAAAGAGGCGACGCAGAACAAAAGGCGGGAAGGGGAGAGAAGAAAAGCTTTCTCGAGATGCGGAGGGAAGCGAGAGACAAAGAAGAGCAGCAGGGGGGATCCCTGGCGGGCGCAACGGCCAATTGCCGCCAAGCTGCTGGCCAGGGGACCCGTGGTCAGGTCACATCTGTTAGGCACGGGGAGCGGTCTGTGCTGCCTGGGCCTAGCGGACGCGACGTGGGACCCCCCGGCGACTCCTTTTCTTGCTCTCTAATCGCTCATTTCCCAGGGGGCCAAGCAATGGAACAGGCAGAGGAAACAGCACGACAAACGGCGACGGCGCAGAGACGGGCAAGACGCAGACGAAACGAGACGAAACGAGGCAAGGCGAGGGCTCTGTTTGAGACCTGAGGCATTGATTATGTTGTCGCCTGCTAATCTCATCCTCAGCATTTGCTTGCTTTATCTAGGTACTTTACGTTGTGCTCTCCTCCGCCGAGGAGAAAGAAGAGGCCATCACCAACTCTCGACTTACTCGCGCCTCATCCGCTGCCCGCCGCTCAGCTCCTCCAGCCCCAGCACCAGCAGCAGCACCCTTGACCACAACAGACCCGAGGCTAAAAAGGCCCAGTTGAACCCCTGCCCGCCCATGCCCGAATCTGCAAGGTCCCAGGCACAGACTCAAGCCACCCCAAGCCGCCTCAACCCGCTCCAGACCACTCAGCAAGCGCCAGCGCAAATGGGCGCGACGGATTGGTCTGCTTGGCCCTTGGCTGCTAATTTCCCGCCCTGGCCCTGTGAGACTCCACATCCGGATGGGCTCAAGACTGGCCGACTGACTCTCTCTCAAGTCTCTCTCTCTCTCTCTCTCTCTTCGCTCAGTCTCCTCTCCATCGGCTTCTCTGTCTAGACCAGAAAGCGGATATTGAAAGGGGCGCTTTCTGGCGCGTGCGTTTCTTGGACTTGTCGGTGACGAAAGGCCTCTTGTCTTCTTCGAGCGCGCTGGCTGTCGTCGAGATCGCGGTGATGAGACACCCTTGAGGGTTGCTTAAGCGACGTCGGTCATTCTGCGGAGAACTGCCGAGTCGGGCATTCGCCTTCTGTGCTCATTCTGCTTGTCCAAGCATCACCTCGCACAACTCAGCAAACGACATTACTAGATCCCATGCCGTGCCGGTGTCTCATTTATCCGGAGCCCATCGTCCGCGCTGCTTGCCCTTTTCAAGCCATCGCCCATTGTCACGGCGCCCGGCTCGTGGTTTCACCAGCGTTCAAACGGGGCAGATGCCCGCGAACTCTAACGCCTCATCCATGTCATGCACGATGAGCAGAAGAATTAAGGTTGTTTATATCCACGGGGCGGATGATTGTGAAGAAAACATCATCTCTGATGACCACTGAACAAGATTCGTCGTAAGTCTTACAGGGTTCTCGACTGGTGAAGATTCCAGGTCAGCGCCACATCCGACATTGTCGCATCTCGCTCTCATCGCACAACTCATGCTTATTTCCCATCCACTTCACGTGTTGTTTCATTATGCCAAATATATCACCCCGGTCACTTGACCTCCAGTGAAGCACGCCAAGACCAGGATTAGAAGGAAGAAGGAAATCGTTTGAGGAGCCTAGAAGAAGAGGTAGAACAAAACACTCACACGACAGAGCGCGCGCGCGTTGCATGCGATATGAGTGAGCACCCGGTACCCTGTATCCGTCTTGAGGCAACACCATGAGCAGTATCATACGGTCAGATGGTAGGTCCCTCGTCTCATGGAGGCATGGTCATGGAACCAATTGCTATCACAGGGTAACCATCGTGGTGTTGGAATGTGATATGTGGGCATGCCTTCCAGAACCAACTATTGCGTCACTTCATCCTCTGCTTCCCATGCCGCTTCCCACGCAACCCGCAGCACAGGGTGAGCGAATGTGCGTCATCGAGATTGTAAACTGTCTTGGTCTTAGCTATTCACCTCGGTCAATCCGCTGGCTCTGCTGGAGGAACACTCTCGGCTGATACGTGTCTCATTACACCTTTAACTATGCACCTCTCAACGTCAACCCGAACCACCTGTTACGTGCCTCACGATCCTGCGTCATCGTGGCATCTGTTTTGTCCCACATACCAGCCTGCAGATGTTGGCTTGAGAAAACAAGATCTAAGCTCTGCAAGATCGATTTTAATCATACTGCACCCTACAGTCTAACACATCTAATACTACCGGACTCACCACAGTAACAGCATGTCGTCACTCAAACTTATGTACCTTGCTTGCTCTCAATTTCCATCTCGAACTGCTTGTTCGCTTGGATGTACCTCTTCTTTGGGATTGTGCTCTCCAATTTGGCTCTCACAACGCCCTGTATTGTTGAAAAGACTATTGACTCTGTTCAGTAAGGCGTCAATAATACGTGTATGGTCAGCGCTCCGGGTGGAAATTTGCCCCGTCAGGGGGTCTATTCGCTTCGACAAGCCGGAACGTGGTTGCTCATTTGATTCGTGGGCTTCTGCGTATGGTGAGAGTCAAGTTGATCTGTCAGCAACCAGGTTGGCATCAGGGAACTGCGCTGGCGTAGTTACGGACGTCGCCTTAGACTCGCAAGCCCGAGTCAGGATAGTTTGACTGTATGTCATTGGCCTCCTGGAAGGCTCTGCACATGTCCTCCAGCACGGCCAAGTTCGTCTTGGTGGTGAAAGCCGCAGCGGTGGCCGGGAGCGGGCTCACCGTCGCCAGATCGAGTGGGAGATTCAGCGTCGGGGCTTGAATCGAAATCGAAGTGCAGGACATGAGAATGGGCACCTCCGACAGGGTTAGGTTATCAAGGTGAAGTGATAGATTCCGGACCTTCTCCGGAAGGAATGGAACAAGATTGCTTTCTCGACATGCTCGAGGGTTTCGTCGGCGAAGCAGACCTTGGTCCGCAACCTGAAGGCACCGCTTATGCCTGTAAGGCGCCATCAAACGTCGAAGAGCATCTTCTTCGGACAGCCAGGTAGGTCCAAATAGACCTTCGCCTCGCAGATTTCAGCATTGGTTTCATCGAGCTGGAGCTGCTGTGGACTGGTCCGAGATTCACTGAGATGCTTGGCATGGGATTCGGCGACTTGTCGTTCTTCACGCCGTTCACGTCGGTGGCAAGCTACAACTCCAGGTATCAATTTCAGACGATAACAATACTAATACAATCCTAATCCTACACCTTTTCCACCTGAGCATATGGCTCTGAGACGTCTGGTATCATTACATTTGCTCCCCCAAAATTACAAGCTCCATATTCGAGGTAGTCGTTCCTTGACGCGTCCCAGTGCATAGATAGCCGGTGCTCTGTCCTGAGGAAATACCTCCAAGGACAGATAGCAGAATGGAAATCGAACCCTTCGAGGTGTAGACTGCGTGTACAGACTCCCCTCCAGTCCTCTACCGGACCCCGTCAAGCTATTTCACAGACGGCTTCGAAGTTGCGGGCGCCTCTCATCCCTTTGCCCGCGAGAATCGGCGTCAGCGACATCCTACTCGCCCTCTTCGCCCCCCAGCTTGGCAATCCATTTGTTCATGTGCGAGTACTTTTCTTCAAAAGTGCGCTGCAGCCTTTCGCCAGCCGCCCACATTGGGTCGCCCTTCTTCCAGTACGTGAAGCAGTTCTCAAAGATCTGCCGCACGTCGCCAAGGAATTGCTCCTCGGTCGCGTACTCCTTCTGGTCCATCTTCATCTTCACTGTGCTGAGGTCCATTGGCCTCTTGACCTTGTCAAAGTAATCCGGCACGCCGTCTTCCGCGGGGTCAACTGGAGATCGAAAGGGACCAACGAGCCGCGTCCAGAAGCCTGTAATGGATCAGTCTCGTTCAAACACACGATATAGTGCAGAAATCATCATAAGGGAGCTTACCGGGCCCAGAGAGCATCCTATTCAGCAGATCGGCGCAAAATTCCAGCTTCTGCTGAGTTGAAAACGTCCTACCCTCCAACATGGCTGCGCTCGAGCGTCGCTTCTGCGGTTTGAAGGGCGGGGAGGAGCCAGGCTTGCGATGCGACTTGCGGGCCAAGCTTGGTTCGCTTGCAAAGCCAATGGATCGTCTATTCTTCTTTGCGCCCAGCGTTTCTTCGTCAGCCTGCTCGTCTAGGTAATGAACATTCTTCCTCGGCCCTGCCGAAAGCGAGTCCAAAGGCGACTTGATAGCAGTCGAGGGGGGCCCAGAGGCGGCAGCTCCAGTGACAGTTCCAGGTCCAGAAGGAGCAGCAGCCGGGAGAATGGTCGTCTCGAACGAGCTCATTGTCACCACGAGCTCACTGAGCACCTCCTGAGGTAGAGACTTGGCAAACTCCGCCCGTGCGTCTGAAGACCTCATGTACTCGGCGGCCCAAGACAGCAAGAGGACTCTGATAGACGATCCCTCGGGCGTATCTCGCCAGACCTGGATGAGAAGTGGCGTCGCTGGGATCCGGCCCGTCGTTCGTCGGCATTCCACCATGGCCTCTAGTGTATGCTCACAAAGCCCCTTGATACCAAGTTTATGACCCAGGTTCCAGAGGCCAACCAGGCATTCGTACGAAGTGACGCTGGAGTTTTCGCCGGTAATCTTGCCAGTGTAGAGGAAGCTCTGTACGAGCCCAAACACTTCGGTCGTCGTATCCGGGAGCTTCACAATGTGTTCCAGAGCCTTTTCGGTGACATTTTCCTCGAAATACTTGCGATAGAAGTCGGAGCGGTCACAGAGAAAGTCCTTCTGGAGGCCAAACGGCTCTTCATCGGGCCCTACCAGGACGATGACGAAGATGGGATGCGGTTGGCTTGACAAATTGTGTCAGTATGTTATAGATGGTATTGGGTATGCCTTGTATCAACCTACGCCCATGAGAATGGCTTCCTCTCTTTCTTCTCCGTTGCGGTTCCGTTTGCAGCGCCGTTTGTAGCGGCATTGGGAGCGCCTTCTGCGGCGGCGACCTCTTGAGAGGGGGCTTCGGAAGTCATTATAGTTGTTGCTTGGTTGAAGAAGTGTCAGCAATTGACTATATGTCCAAAGAAAGGCCCATAGTGGACGGTATGATGTGCAGTTACAGCCCAGAAGCGGCTGGTATAACGAAATGCAAACGAGCGTATGAACTTTCACAAATGGCGCGATAGCTCATGCCTTTGCTAATACCGCCAGGCCAGAGTCATTCAGATATCTCCAAAATATGAGATTTCTCTCAATCTTGAGTTCGACAGGGTCTGTAGCCAGAGAAAAGGTGAAAGAACGAAGAATTGCGATCATCAGCAAACTCACCTATCAAACACAGTCTCGTGAGAGATTCTTTCCTCTTATCGATTCTGGACCTCCGGATTGCGCAGCACTTGATGTAAAAGACCTATGCAACCCGCATTCAATCCGTCATGTCGAGAAAAGAAGAATCGATATAGTAAAGGCAAAGATGGTCGCTGAGAATTTGACAGTCGCGAGTCTTGGCCTTTTCCGGTCGACTGGGAAATTGGCAGGTTCAGTCGACGAGGCGACTTTCCCGAACTGAAGCATCAGCTGTGTGGCGCGTTTGTGGCTTGATGTCGTGTTCCAGCTTATGTAAGGGCCGCTTCAGGAAGGTGCGACTACCCTGGATATTTGCGTACCTATCTTATCGGTTAGAAGGGAGGCTTCGAGCTTCATCTCTCAGGCAGGTTGAACGTCTGTCCAGTATTTCCAATTCAAAAGCACTTTTGGCCCGAAAATGAGCTTTGGGGCAGATTCTCTATACGTGTGAGAATCGGGATTGATATCCGGGATCAAACTTGGTTGGCTCAGCAATGCCGGGTGGTTACACGGGCGAAGTAGTGTCGCAAGTTCCAATCTTCGCAATTGACCGACCAAGTCGATGCAGTCGATCAATCAATCAAGCGCCAGAATAGTGTATGACAGACGCGAAAGCCATTCAAGCGTGACAGTCATCTGCTAATGTTTGGAACGCCGTCTTGTTCTCATACAACCTCTCCCCAAGTTGTAGCAGATGAAGTATGTGCTTCAATGTTCCCCGGTTTGCCGTCAGGCATCACGACGTTCCATGCTCGGATGTCTCGATGATACGATTAACAAGAAGAATGTCAGAATGCCATTTATCTCATTCGAATCAATTGTACAGCTCGCAAAGAACATCGTCAGGCTTGAATACTATACTTCAGGCGCTTTCATAGTTATACGCCCCTTCATTCCATCGTCTAGTGGGTGATCAGTCGCCATCATATCCAGCACTTTTAGTATCAAACTCTGAAGTACCTCCCACCCAACTTCGTCTCCCAGACCTTATCAAGCCCGTGGTCAGATTCGTGATATTACACGCGAACCTTCATTATCTGCTATTTCATGAGGGGGACATATCAGCGCTCCTCATGACATCAATTCAACCGATCATGTCATCTATGGAATTCCTAGACCGTATATTCTCTCCGTCAGATCGCTCAGGCTCGATGGACAAGTGAGTGATAACATAGATCTTATCAAGCTACACTGAAGAGACTCGTAGTGCCCATTCACGGCAGTCAACCTCTCAACCCCATAGTGTAGAAAGAAGCCAAGCTAATCATGACTCACATCAACCGTGAAAGCCAAAGGAAGAAACAAGGAAAAGCTCTCACACTAAATAGACAGCATTAACTGCAAGAATACGGGAAAACAGCTCCCAAGCTCGCAAGAGCCCACCCCTCCGCACCATCTGCCACTCCGACTGCCACTCCGCCCCATCGCCAACTCCTGGCCTGCCCACAGCTGCCAACTCCCTGGCCTGCCTACAGCTGCCACCACCTGCCAACCACTGCCCAAGGTATATATATCAAAAATCCGGAACTGTCCATCGGAAGGCGGGCGGCAGCTGGTAGGTTGAACGGTCTATCAATCTTCAACTGGAGGCTGTGCCGGCGGCCGTTGAAGGTTGAAGGTTCGATAACCGTTCGCTGCCCGTCTTTTTTGCCCTTTTTGCATGTTTTCACCCCTTCTTTGTTCTCCCACCTTTTTCTTTTTTTTTTTGCATGGGAGAAGCTCGTGCGGTCTGCTATTGACAGAAAGTATCAAATTTGGCGAGTCATATTCGAAACTTGCAGGTTCTGTCTTGTGCGATGACATTCGTTATTGCTATATATATGATTCATGCTGATTGATATTTAAGCTGATGGTGGAAGCACCCCATTCTCAATGAAGTTTCTCGCTGCTCCCTGAATTGCCTTACTCGTCCATCATCAAGGGGCGTGCTAAGCAGGGATTCATGTAACTCAGACAGAATACGGAGACAGATTGCTTGAGCACGGGAAGCACTTCAAATTAAGGTATTCGGACATAATCCAGAGCATACATTGTCGTTCATAGTCTCACCAGGCCTTTGAGCTTATGTTATTTAGCCCTGTTGGGTGTTGGTCAGTCAGTCGCCTGCCCTTGGAAATTCTCTTGAAGGCTGAGTATTCTCTCTTGGAGCTCAGTTCAAGTCTGTCTTCTGTCAAAAAGCGTTCCTTCAACAACGATGGCAATTCAAGGACTCTCTACCTCCCTCACGACGTAAGATGCCGAAACTTCTGGAGGAAGCATGTTCTGCTAGATTGACTTGACCTATCTAGCCCACGAGTTAGTGACTCCGCATATCGATTTGCCTCGAAGTGGTCATTGACCTTAGAACATACTCAGCATGGCACGCACCGAGAAAAGAGTAATAGGCTGAATGCATGCCGTGTAGAGTAGCTTCCGCGGTCCAGGTAGCCTCTCCAACCCATAAATACATTGGTCAGTAGAGAGCATTATGCGCGGCAACCTGCTAGGCATAAAGCTACTAGTATGACAAGCATCTTGCCTAAGGTTATGACCGACGACCATGCTCAACCCATTCGAATGGGATCCACGTCGGCCTTGAGCAACATAATCGCAGGGACATCTCAGGAGAGCAAGCTTGAGGCACAATGGCCCCCAAGCCTATGAGCTCCCCACACCTACTCCTCTCAAGATAACGTTGAGATACACATATTACTACAGTATCTCCAATACCCGACTTACTCTTTGTATCAAATCGTCCATATATGCCGTTAAGCTTGGCCAGAAAAATCCGAGCCCAGGCCTGTAGGTACATGTCAGAGAACCATATCCTCAAGCCATTCCCACGTCATTTGCGCTCTTCTCATATAACCCGCTTTCATCCTGCTACGTCCAATTCAAAGCGTACTGTCACAGAGTAACCATAAGATGCTCAACGGTAAGACTGCAGTAGTCCCCTTAACACGGATAGAAGATGCAATGATACCAGAGCAACAACCGCTACTCATTCAATGAAACCGCACTCCCAACACTCCTCGAGCCAATATATCCAAGCGAACCATCATCCTTCTCGAATTTACCCATATAGTCAAGACTCAGAGCGATGCCGGCAGCTACTCCGGCCAAACCAGGCCGACTCGGCAGCAGATAACATCACAAGTTCACATATTCACAAAGCCATACAGAGCATGGAATAAGCATACTATATCCTAATCCACCCGGATCAAAAGTCATCTGCTCGTCATCGGGAAAATAGGGGCCTCCTTGAGTCAAGTCGCCTATTTGACATCACCTTCCTCACCGACGAAATCACGCATTATCCGGCTCGAGATGCCTATTCTCCCATACAAAAGATCACGGACCCAACAACAGCGGCTAAAGCATAGCCAGAGACATCACAATTTAGCCGGCACACGATACTCCATGAGCCTCATCCAACAGACTCACATCTCACCGGTCCAGAGCACCATCCACGGGTCAGAAAGGACACCTCCAGCGTCGCCGTCGTCTATCGGTACCAATAGATGTTGGCTTGCCCACACCATACGAGCAACGACCATGCAGCCAACCCCGGTGCTGCTGAAGTTGGTGCCATCATGCCCTCGCAACCTTATGGCTAATAACGGACCAATGGCGATCCCCATGAGACCATCCGTGCTTGTGCTCACCATTTCCCCCTTTGGCCATGGCCAATGTTGCAACCCCACGGATGTGCCAGATGCGCATCCGAATGCAGGCTCCCGGTATAGACTGCATGATGATGGGGAATGTACAAGCATTGTACCAGATCCCCTGCTTTGGCTGATTGTGATATCGCAACTAGGCTGTGATCGGTGTTGTATGTACGCACCGCGTACCTCGTACAAGTCAATGATGCTATCAATGCCCATTCTCGGGCCATCGGAATCACTGTGGCCAGCTCAACGACGACTGTTGGCAGAGGATGAGAGCAATCAAATGCAGGCGTTGCTCGATATGAACCGCCGCGATGTATCGTGGATCGAGACGTCTAGCAACGGGCCCTCCTCAATCCAATCGGGGCGTGCCGACAGTGGCGTATTCCACCCATGTTCCCAGATGGAGGTTGGGTGCTGTCAATTTGGGCAATGACAAAAGGGTCAATTGAAACGCTGCAAGGCCGAGGCCGTGGCCGGGTCAAGTATGCCCGCAAACTTCCGAGGGGAGACAGCGTTCCGAAGACTCACGATGCTACGCAATTGGCCTCCTTTGACGTTCAGCAGCTCGCAGCACTCGCTAGACCAAGTTCACATGCTTCTACTCTGCACCATGAGGCTCACAACGCCAGCATCGTCGTCCAATACCGCTCTGCTGCTTTTCTCCCCGTGTTCAGTCCGCCAGAGGTCTGTTATCTCCGCAGCACGCTTGTGACTGCTAGCCGTCGATCCGGCATGGGGGACCACGTTGGCGGTTGTGTGGACGGGATGCGCCGCATTCGAGACAAGCATGGGGAAGTTCGGCGCAACTCTTCAGCCCCTATCTCACTCAGCACTTGCCAACTCTGATAACGGCGAGCAACGGGGAATGCCCTGCCGCACTTCCCCCATTGGTGCTCGGGAGACTGCTTGTGTGATTCGGGATGCGAATCAGCTGCGTCATATATTGGGCCAAGTCGTCAACAACTGACTTCATCGTGCCATGAATCAGTCTGTACTCGTAAGCTCTTCGACTGCCGGGCAATCATCAAACCATCAAGAGCTAATGCAATGCCACAAAACTGGCCAGCAGGTTTCAGGCGTAATCGTATCGTCGGCCGCTGCTGTACCTCCGCATGTACTCCGTATTGTCTGGGCCTCGAAAACCCCCATGTTCGTGCTCCGGAGCTTCGTAGGGGTTGTATCGGCCAGATTGCGCACGGTGGTCCTGAGCGCTTTTTCTCCCACTCGAACCATCACCCCATACAGACCCCAGAAGCTCACAGACTCCACAAGAGGCTTGAACGTCTCAGCTTGGGGTGAGCCAAGGCATCACGGCCTTGGAACAGCTCAATGCGCTGCTTAGCGAGGTTGGCGTCTCCGGTACGAGTAAGGACGCACACAGCGAGGCTCGAGGAATGCGTCCAGAAGCCAGCTAGAACCTGTCGGTCGGATGCCCTCTGCAGCACTGACTTCATCCTGCTGCGCCCGTCTGCGGTGTCTGCATTCGCCACAGTCGATGATGACATGGCCGCGGCCAGTCGAGCCGAAGTCCACATTTGTGCATAAGGCACAAGGAGAAATAAGGCTGCCTGCTGCCCCCTCCCCTGCTCCGTGAAGCCTAAGAAAAATTAAAGTGGGCGCAATCAACGCCAAAGAAAAGAAATGAAGATAAATTGTTGCTTGGGGCGGGAGAAAAAATGCTGAAGAGGCGTGTCTCTACAAAAACGTGGAGTCAGATCGGGGGATTTCCAGCCATGTACCGTTTCCCCACAGGTACAAGCAAGCCTTTCGAGGTCCGGCCGGGTGTGGATCGTCAAAATTTCTCAACCGGCGTATTTTTGGCGTGGGATGAGAAGAGAAGAGGAGAGAAAGAAGAGATAACGGTGGGGGGAGGGGGAGTGCTTCCCGTTTCGCCATGATGCAATTAGGAGAATTTTTTCTGGCCTTTGACTCGACTTCCAGAAGCATGTGGGCAAATGCATGGACCAGGAGCACTGAAAGGCATTCGAGCTGGTGAGGGGAGCTCCTGGAATCCGAACTCCGTGCCAGCTCCGTGGGTTATTGGCGACCTGCCTCGCCCAGACTGGCATGGAGGTTTCCGTTCGAGTCACTCCGTACTATTGGCCGTGATAATGCAGGGCTCGAGATAAGAGCGAAAGGCCCCAGGATCGAAACGAGGTGCTCTTGTTCCTGGGCCGACAAAGAAGAACCTCTCTGCTCTCGGCCTTTTTCAAGGACCTTCTAGAGTCAAGCCAGGAACGCACAGAGATCCGACGCATCGTGGCTTGACGGTGTCGGCCGTGCCAGCTCAAAAGGGACTGACGGTGGCGAAATGTCAAAAAGAGTCGAGAACAGAGTGTGGCCGAAATAGGACCAGCGGCCATCAAGGTAAGGTACGGGGCCGGAATTCGTAGGAGGTATTGCGAGCTGTCTCCGAGCCGGAGCTGAGGACGCTTGCAGCACGTGCAGCCGGGCGTTGATCGTCCTCCGTCTGCGATACTCGTCAGTTGCTTTTCCATTGTGATTTTGTAACTGCTTGCCTGTGATGCTTCATCGTCGAGCATCAGCTGTCTGGTATCAAATGTTCTGTAGAGATAAGAGTTCGCAGAGAGCAGTAGAGTTACCAGGTAGTGCCTGCTAGTGCTCCCGCTGGCCATCGCGGCTGCCTCAGGCACGTCCGAGACATCCATCGCAACCCGCATCTCGCGTCATGGCATGGGTTATACGTAGAATCGACCTGAATCTCGAATCCAGCCCAATTCATGTTGAAAACCGTGCAATTGGCTTCATGCAATGCCTCGCCGCGCGTGTCTATCCTGCAACCGCTACCTCGCCCGCTCCTCCTACACAGGCCACCAGTGGTCCAAGGGCGTCGGCCTGTCCCGGTGCTTCCACTGCGTCCAGGGCTTCCCAGACCTCCCCGTCGAGGAGTCGGACGCGGGCAGGTATAACTTCTCCAACGACGCCAGGCTCTCGTACTACGCGCTCAGGAATCCCATCGCCGAGGGGTCCTTTCGATGGGTGGCCAAGGGGAGCTACACCTCCGGCCCTCGCCGCAAGCAGGCCTGCGTAGCCAAGTGGTTCAAGACGGGGGCCGTATTCTCGGACGACTTCTTCAAGTACGACACACTGGCCATTGACAAGGCGCTCGAAATCGTCAACCGGTTCAACCAGCTGGGCGTCGTAGACAAGGACGTCAAGATCAATGTCCCCCGCGTGTGGACCTTCAACGACGACTGCGAGGAGGAGTGGGTAGGCCAAAAGGCGCTCGTCGAGCCCTACATCCAAAAGTTCAACAGCAACACCGGCTGGAACAACGAGTCCACGGCCTGGGGCAAGGCGATGCAGGCCCTCAGCCACTTCAGCTACCACGCAACCGGCGGCTTCTACGTCCTGTGCGACCTCCAAGGCGGCGTCTACCAACACGAGATCGTCCTCTCCGACCCCGTCATCTTGTCTCGACGCCGGGAGTTTGGTGTCACGGATCTGGGGCCCGACGGCATTGACTCCTTCTTCAGCAACCACGAGTGCAGCGAATTTTGTCATGATTATTGGACTCGGCCTGCGGACCCTGTGGAGGTCTTCCGGCCGGCGCCACGGACGTTAATGATGAACCGCCATGTGCCTACAGAACCTTCGCGGCCTCTGGACACGTTGTTCTGGGGCGATGAATGAATGAATCCCACTGCATATCAGACCCCGCAAAACTTTGGGGCATGGGGTACGAGGATTTGCTGGAGAAGGGACACTGGGGACACAGCACGCTGGCGGAGATTTGTCCAGCCGAGATTGAACAATGGAGATGTTCGACAAAAGTTATATGCGACAACGCTGATACTACGCTGTAGTATCTATACCAACGGTAACGAATGCCGTTCCTACAGCTCGTATTGAGACAGCTGAAATATGATATCGAATTCGTCAATATACAATTCAATGGTCCAATGCCTCTAACCGTAAACAGCTTCCCGGCCGGTACGCCACTCGGTCTGGAGCGCCAGCAAAACTCTTCCCCCGACTTAGGCCGTCTCAAACAAAGCCATGACACGGCCGCCCGGTGGAGATGCGGCCCCATTCTCTCTCTGCTCCCAGAGGTACTCCTTGCCAGCGTGTGGGCGGACGGCGAAAAGGTTCTTTCGGCGTTTTGCCGGCGCTTAAGCCAATCCCGGTTATTCCCAGCTCAGGGCTGCCCAACAAGCGCAGGTGAAATCCATCAGTCCGCCTCGTTGTTACTTCGGTCGCCCTCCCCGGCCTCGTCGTCCTCAAAGTAGTACTCCTGGATCCCATCGTCCGGCTCCTGCTCGTCCTCGCTTAGGCCGGCGTCCTTGCCCAGAATCAGGTCCTCGCTCCCCTGCCATTGTGACGGCGGCGGCGGCAAGGCGTCCTCGTCCTCGTCTGCCCAGCCGTAGTCCTCGTCGTCTTCGCTGTCCGGCACCTCCAGCTCCGTCTGCCCCAGTTTCCGCTTTGGTCGCCGTGCCACGACCGCCACCTCCATGCCCGGATCGCTGGCCTCGTAGTGGACACTCGAAATGCCGGCCTGTCCAAGTCGAGGTTAGCATTGGCCAAGTGCCGAGGCTTGGTGGGGGTGTGCCATCGATGTAACCTACAGCTTCAACTTTAAACGCGAATACGTGGTCGCCGCCGTCTTGGACGGCTCTGCCATCAACCTTTTGCAGGCCTGCGAGAAAGACGCTTGACGACTTGTTGCCATGCCACGCCCAGTCCCGGAACAGTACTAGCCTTGTAGACACGCCTTGCTCCCAGACCGTGGTGTTGATGGATGGAATCAGCGTGGCTCTCTGCTCGCTTCTCATCTTGGTCGCGCATTGCGACAACAAGACGATGGCGCATTCCTTAGTTGCGGCAAGCTTTTGCAGAGTGGTCATGATGAACTGCAGGCCTTGCAGGCGTTTTGAAGCTGGAGTAGGACCTAAGAATCATGCGATGAGAGGAGAGTCAGAAGAGGCGTTGAAGCGATGTTCATGAACACACACCCTTTGCCTGCTTGAAATTCCCTTTCCCGTCCAGAGATCTCGGCAAGAAGGAACTGATCAAGGCCGTCGGGGAGCTCATAACAATGAGCGAGACATCCGGGGGAATAGACGTTGTCGTCGGCCGTGAGATGAACGCCAGCAGATGCGGCAACGTCATGCAAGAGTAGTGAACCAATTTGCTTGGGTCTACATCCTGAATCTCTGCCGAGCCCGCCAAGATTCGCGAATCCCGAACGCTCTTTAGCACGCTTGCTAGTCTTTGTGTTTGTAGGTTCTGAAAGCAGTCTGCGTTATAAGAGCTCCGCGTTAGTGACCGCGACGATGGCCAAAGAATGAGCCTGTGAAGTCGTCAAACCGACCTACCCAGACCACACCGTTACCATCGCTCAGGGCATTGGCGGCCAATTGTATCCTTTTACCCCTCATCAGCATCCGAGACGTCATTCTCCGGGACAGCATCTCATCCACCTCTTACCCGAGGGCAGTCTTGCCGCAGCCAGGGGGTCCCCAGATCTCAGTCACCTGGCCTCGCTTGACGCCGCCCTTGACCGCGGCATCCTGCGAATCAGCCGCGTCCCCCAGCAGTGCACGATCAAGAGCGTCGAGCCCCGTCGAGATGTGCGTAGCCGGGCTAGCCTTCAGCTCTTCCCAGGCCTGTGAAGCCTGCACCGTGGGTAGGCGATCTGAAAGAAGCCTCAGAAGGTCAGCCTACTGTTTTGCACTGACGACGCTGGCTCAGGAGGAAAGAAGAACCCACGTGTTGATTCCGAGGTGTCAAAGCTCGCAATGTCGTGGCCATGGATGGCATGGTAATCCATGATCCATAGCGGTGCCCTGCGGTTGGCCGAGGTCACCAAGAAGGCTGGCTGTGCGATATGGTTGACGTGTTGAGGCGGCGAGTTGTAGCGCGTACCGTAAATCGCGAAGGCACGTGACAATCAATCCAGCTGGATCGGAGTCTCCGATAGTGCATATTAACACGCACTTTCCACCTCTGTTACCTACGACATATTACCAAACTGCCATTCTAGTGATTCGAACCTTGCTCTGCAAAAGGAGACGATGCATTTGATCTGATCTTGATCAGCATCATTCTCTATACATCTGCAACTTTTCGTGATAGCCTCATCACAACCCCTCGGTCAAGGGGTGCGGAGAAATTGCGGCCTCGCGTCGGCGAATCTCAGCTACCAGGGCTCGTCAGCGTCCCCAGGCCCTGTATGGGCCCCATGCACCGCACGAGCCCTTCTCGCTCTTGCTCTTGACGAGGCATAAGAATCGAGACCCCCAATAGCTCGGCCCTTAGTCATGATTCTCAGACAACGAGCGGATACAGCTGAACGACGTTGAAGGGGTCGCATGTTAGAGGACGACGGTAAGGCCGAGCATTGCTCCGCATCTCCGTTTGAGCCTCGGTGAGCGAGACGAGATCGCCTGCACTGTTCTTGTGCACCATTGTATTATTGTACAGATCTTGAATTTCCGCACATAGAGCCCATATTCAACAGAAGGCCGATTCTCCAAACGGCGATTCACCGCTCACCAAAACAACCCGATATCCATCCCAATCCTCAAAAGACTTCCCGCACCGATTCCAATATGGATTGAAACTGCTCACGGCCTCAAACCCAGCCTTCTCCATCCTCTTCACAGCATCCTCAAAATCATTCCTCTCGGGCAGATAAAAGACCAGCAAGTTATCTTCCGTAGGTGCACGTCCAGCGGTATGTCCCGCCTTTGATGTAAACTCGAGGTGATATGTCGCACCTTTGTGGCCCAGCATGATCCCGTCGAATTCTTCGTGCTGGCTGAAGCGGTAGAGCACTTCGAAGCCTAGGCCGTCGACGTAGAAGGGGATCAAGGCGTCGATGTTGTCGGACGGACGGGCAATGCGGAGGGTTGCTGTCTGGAGAGGCATGCTGTCGGTTGTTGACTTTGGGCCTGTGAAATGTATACTTGATGCTTGTTATATGTCTTATACAGAACAAGAATTACTTCAACTCGGTCTTATAAGACATTAAGCCTGCCATGTGTTCTTACTATCGGGGGAGCTGCAACACGTTACTCGACTCCATCGCAACTACGCAAGTAGCTACGGCCACGTCTTCAACAACATTGCTCATGTTCCGGGCTGGGCATTATGGAAAGGACATTGAGAATGTAGACCGAAGCCGAGGCAGACGATGCAGACTCCCTTGAAGACGACTCTCAAGACGGCACCTTTTGACGTCACTTCGCACGACAACTTTCCCAGACTTAGAAACAAAAGCCCTCTTACCCGAGCCACGGACAATCTAGGAAGTCGGACAAAACGACGTATGGAGAAAAGCGTCGCTGGCTCATACCAATTCAGTTGCCAAATCCCGAAGTGTCCTCTCAGCGAGCGGAATCAATCTAAGGCCGATGAGATCCGACCAAGCCACGCACGTCGGGGTCGAAATTGCCCGCCAACTAAGGTATGAAGTCAAGCCACGGGCCGGTGGTCGAAATAAGGCCAGTAGCATGTCTGGAATCTTCCTCTCCAAATCTGGGGAAGCGGCCCTGCTGCCTCAGCCCAGGATACCCGTAGACCACATGAGAGAGGTATCCGGAGAACCGCGCGATGCTCTTGTCTGTCGCTATGAAGCAAGCAAGCAAGCAAACGTGCGTGTATGACTTGATGTAATGCCCTCAGCCGCCAAGAAGAAGACCCGGGAGCCTCGCCTCAACAGCCAAAACCGGCGTCTTCTTTCAGCCATTTCTTCAGCCGATGTACGCCGTGCCCCATGTTGTTCAGCTCTGTACCCCGCGGCCTTGTCCTCCAAGGTCCCTGCGCACACAAACACCACCAAAAGGCACAGCACACAGACACCGCGATAACGTAACACGCACACACACACTCACTCACACCCGCAAAAGTTGCTCCGCCATGAATTATTCGCGTGTGGGGTCTCCAGAAAACGCCACACAACAGGGTCCCCTGTTTTCCTCTTCCTTTTCGGCTCAATGGACCTTCTTTCCGCCTTCCATGACTTGACGAGTCCCTCTTTATTCGCGCGGCGACGCCGAAGAAGCTCCCGAGCCCGACAGCTGGGCATTGGGCGAGCCTCAAGACTGGACACCCAGGGCGGACAGTACTTGTAGCAGTTATTGGAACCGGTAATACGGCTTGCTGCAGCCAGCTGCAAGGGCGGTGCGACGTGACGAGTCGACCACTGTGACGACGCCTCAGCCGAAGCCGTGTATCCCCCGGCTTGTTGGCAATGGTAGGCTGTGGATGCTTCGTTTCGAGATGCTGCTTGGCGAATCGCTTGCCTTTGGCTTCTCCTGGCACGGCCGCCCTGCCCCTCCCCTGCGCCTCGTCAATGTGTGTGCTTCGGCACAAGGACGTTGGTTGCTCCTCATACGTACGTGGTGCCAGTCGTCGTCGCAACCTGTACTCGTACGACAACAGACGGTTCACAGCGAGCCAATGAACCGCCAAACCAGACCAGACAAACAGCAGCGCCGAAACATGTCCCACGGCAGGATCTGGAGGGCCGAACATTCCAGATGCCCCTTGGCCCCCCCATATCGTGGCACCTATCGCAACCCATCTCCTCCCCCGTGGGGTGGATGAAACCCCCTTCTTGTTTTTTCTCCTTCCTATTCCCTCTCCCTTTGGTCGTGTGCGTGCCAGTGTGCGATTTTGTGTGCGTCTGTGTGCGCCAATCAACCCCTCCAGTCTTCATCAATCGAACACGTTGGCTGTTCCTGCATCGAGCAGGCAGGGCAGGAAGGGGGGGCACAACGATCAAACAGGGTGCTCTTTTCTTCAGCCTAATTCAGAGCTCATAGTAGTACATCTTGATGCTGTGTTGCGGCCATCAAATTTGACTCACCGGGCCAAAGAAGGTTTCCGGGAGCATTAGAGCTTACGACACCCATACCTTACTCAAGAAGCCTCGAGCACCGCTTGAGTCCTGCCAGGAGGCAGATGACGAGAAAGAAAGTAGCGCTCGCGAGAGACAGCCGAGCCGGTCAGCTCTTGTGTAATACAATCCTCAGCAAGTGCCCGCACGGATCCAGGCCAAAGCAACAAGGAAGGCTAGATTCCTTCTCTGTATAGTGCAACAACCCAGAGGCGTATCACGTTGCATCGCGAAAGACTGAGACCAGTCGATCTAGAAAAAGTCCCAGCCTAGGTGTGAGGCGGATGATGCAATGTTGCGACCCAATTGGTTTCTGTTCGTCTTCCCCCTACTAGTACATAATTCCAGGTCGGCCCCCAACTGCCAAGAGGCTCGGTCTCTCTCAGGCCATGGTGTTGGTCTGCAAATTCTGCTCTCCATCATTATCAAGAGATGGACAAGAGAAAAGCCGGGGGCCCCGCACAGAGCTTTACCTTCTTCAGGTCTAGATCTGGGAGCGAGATATGGAGGAGTAGATATATCCGTAGCTGCGAGCACACTGAACGGAGCAAGTATGCAGAGGTAATGGCTCGTTGAAGTACCACCCTATCCGCACCAATGTAAGATCACGATTGATAGTAGGTAGATAACAGAGAAGGGTTGGAGGCGGCTCGGGCGGGCGTTGACCGTCAGCCTCCATCAGTGCCTACTTTAGCCGACTTCTGGGCGTGAGTGATCTTGACCGTTTTCCCCCATTAGCCGCCGGCGTCGTCCTCGTCTTCTTATCGAGGAGCAACCGCGAGTCGCGAACCGGAGACGTGCGGTGGTATTTCGCAATAGTGCTCGCAATGGTGGCTTGATGCCGAGGCGATGGCCTCGGCTATCGCAGGGGGGAACTCGCTTTGTACGTCCGGACTGATGCTTGCGCTACTTGACACATGTAAGTTTCTCTCATGGTACTTCGTACGAGCGCATCATCCACTATGGCGATAGCACCCGTGGCCCTGGATACCGAGTGGCGCCCCGCCTCCGCTGAGTAGATTGGGAAGTTGGGGGCAGAAAGTCTCGATAAGCACGTGGGCGATGGCGACGTCTGATTTGGCTCAGTCAGTCCACCTCGTGTGCCGCTGCTGAGCAGGACAAGGTGATCGAGGCCATCGAAAGCCGACCAACAGGCGGCGATTGTTTCCTTCTCTGCCTCTGCCCCAACCACACGTGAAAAGGACATTGGCGTCTCTTCGAACGATGACCGGCTGATCTCCTGCGTACAGCATGCCGCCCGGCCTACCAGCACGGGAGTCCGGGTCTATGGCGCTGCGGGCTTCAGGGCTCCTCAAAGCAGGTGAAGCGATACCGCCATCATCAAGCCAGGCGTGGCTCAAGGTATTCTCGCCGCAAGCTCCCCGAGTTGAAGCATTCCACAGGTAGCACCCAACATTCGTTTGTCGTGATAAACTCCCGGGACCCGGCTGACCCCATTCGTCGTGTGTATTGCGCAAAGTCGGACCCTGTCTCCTCCGTAATTCAGCCGAATATGTCCGTCCAATATCTCCCCATATCTGGACATGTGTCCCCCATCCCTCTCGTCGGGGAGATCCATGATGAACCGGTATCTCGGCTCAGAGTACGGAGTCGCACTACTGTAGCCAGATACTACCTATTGAGATACTTGCTGCTAGCGCTGCTTCTCGCTCTCATGGTATGCACCCAATCTCGAGTAGATGTACCTACTTTGAACGCAGATTAGGAGCGCTGCCCTCTCATCGCCATGGTCAGACAAGACCTTTTCGAACCTGTTGGCTGGACCCAAATGTACGCAGTGCCTTGTTTGTGCCGAGCATTGGTCCGGTCAGAAAACATGTGCTTCACAAAGTCTGACACCAAGTACTCAAATAGATGGGCCGAATGTTTGAGAGAAAATCCTTGGATCAAACATGCCTCACGCCATATGCATGGAGTCTTCCTCGCACGTACCCATCGCCTTTCATCTCCCATGCGTGGATTCTCCAGCGGGCACTGCTCTGCGCTGGCGGAGGCTTTGCCAAGGGTGCCGTCATGACAGTATGCACATGCCTTTCTCGTGGAGTACTATGTAGTACTAGGAATAACTCACTCGTAACCGCTGCGAGAAAAGGTTCTTTTGATCGATCGCGATGCAGTCTGTACGAAGCATTGCACTAATCTCCAGAAGTGTCGACTGATGCCCCTTTGGTCAGGTCGTATTCAGTAGGGATATCGGCCGCAACCATCCATTTTGTCTTGTCGCGTACTGCCCCGTATTGGCGGAATAATTGTTGTGGGCTTCTCTCTCGGCCATGAAACAGAACGGCAGGCTCTGTAACCTCTGTTTCAGCGCTGCATGCACCAGGCAGGTCGCATTGATTCCATGCCTTGAGCAGCTCGTGCAGGCTGTAGACTTCCGTGCCCGGGGTGGTCGGCCGGTCTTCCCCGTTCCGAGAACAGTTACGTGGCGGTTTGTCTCGGTGACAAGGGGAGCAGCACCCTCAGGAGATCTAAGATCATTGACCCCCCGGATTTCCTGAAGCAGCTTAGAAGCGCAAGGGTCGACTGGACACGCCCAAGCCCGAGCACTTGTACATACATTGTAGTACATGTTCGAGCACGAATTCGCGAGGGGGTCGTAGCTGTTTGGCCGAGCGACTGATACAAGGCGGTACAGACAACTTGATGGGTCCAGGTCATTATTAGAATCACCGGATTCAGGAGGACATACACGTATTCGACGAGGACGAGAGGCGCGCTAACACAAATGGCGAATCCGTCGGCGGGTGCCTAGGTAGAGCCTCCGTCTGGGGGACTTGGCCCCATTGCGGGATCATTGCTGCTGAAGCCCAGAGCACGCGCCTCACTGATAAGCATCACCCCTTCTAGAGATCATGAATGGGGAGGTGGCGGCCGTGCCAGACTAGCGATCTCTTTGCGCTGCGCCAATTGCAGGGGATCTCCGGTGCGAGATAACAAAAGCCTGAACCCCCACATTCTGTCGTAGGGAGAGAGCCGGGGTGTTTCTGGGGTCCCCGGCTGGGGGAGATGGAGGCACCAGAGTGGACAGGGCCCTTCCAAGACACTGTCGCGCCGAGGATAAGGAAGACCGAGAGTCATGCCCAGTGATTTGAGCAGGAGGTAGGGAGTGCCTACATCGTGCCGTAATTTGTACCTGGACCAAAGAGGGTGCATTGATGAACTCCAAGGGCGCATTGGAATGATGGACGCCATCCCTGACGAGTGGAAAAGTGGTAAGTAATCCTGGGGAAGCATCCTCTGGGGGTCTGACCTCCGGGGGATGCTGCATACTCGTACTATTCGTATCCATGTCTCACGGACCGTCGCGATCACCTTGTGAGGAAACAGGATGGGACCAGCTCAAACGACGGACGCGTTCGGAAATGGCAGTGGTACAATGTCGAAGCATTTGCCCACATCCAAGAGCATCCAGCCGGCGGAGGAGCAAGAGGATCCCGGAAAGCAAACATGTACAGTACCCGTGGTAAACTGATCACCGCTCGCCTAGCATCGTCAAGGCAGGTCGCATTCCTCCGCTAACGCCATTAATACTTCAGGTGAGGCAAGGTGACTCTGCGAGATCGCTGGAGACCAATTCGCAAACACTACGGTAGCCTCACAAGTCCACCCATCTCCAGCGGAAGTCAGGCCACGGCAAGGGAGGAGGCAGGCAGTAGAGCCGAAGGGGGGGTTGTTAAATAGCCGAGACACGGCGTGTCGAGATGCTGCATCCTGATCCTGCTGCCAGTACCAGTAGTAAGCCACCACTACTCAGAGGAGGTGGCTGCTGTCCAGGTTGTGGCATGGCTAAGGTACCGAATGGTTGCAGCAATCCGCCGGTTGAACGAGGACAAGCGAAGAGAATGGAACGTAAAGAGGCTCATGCCTCTTCGAATGATGTTCGAGTGGGGATCAAGTGATTGACGGATTCCTGGGAGGCGTGACCATATACTCCATGGGGTTTGCTACGCCACGATAACAAAGACGGGCTTGGTTTCCCCGGATGTCAGTGGCCAACAGAATAAGAAGGTATTGTAGGTAGGTGACGATAGCCTGATCCACGTCCTGGACATTGTTGGTGGTTGTGACACTTGACAACCCCCACATATGGGCGATGGACGTGTATTCGCACACGTGTAGTTGTATGCAATCATCATCAGTCGCAGGCAGTGATACGGGCCGTGTGAGTTGGGTGTCACTTTGGCCCCCAAAGTGTGGGATACACCGTCCCGATGACCTTTGCAACCAGGGACGGGAACATGAGACGGGCGCTTTCGAGGTAGCGAGACGAAGCCAGCTGACTGAAAATGCGAGCAAAGCTGAGCCAAGACCAGCGTAAAGAGGTTGCAGCGGCACGCTGTCTGCTCACGTGCGATTGTACGTGCGATTGTGAGCCGTATCTTCGTTCGTCCGTCTCTTGCTGGTGCTCGTTCTTTCTTTGTCTCCGTCTCTCTCTCTCTCTTGTTTCTTCTTCTCTTGTTTTCTTCTTCTTCGCTTTCTCGACTTCATCTTCTCTTGCCTTTTCCTTTTCTTTTCTTTTCTTTCCTCCTCTTTCTGATATTGTGGAAAACTTTTGCTGTGATGTAGAGTTTCACCCTGGCAATCGCATCATTAACCACTAGCCGGAGGAGTGCAAGACACGAAGCATTCTAGTGCTATAAGCACATCCAGACAATGATTAGCATGCTGCAAGTGTGTGCGTGAAGCAGGCAGGTTTGGCACCAGGGCACCTTGGTCTCGTAGCGGTTAGCGTTCGGCCCCACGACACGGGAAAATGAGTCGTGCCCAGAAGCAAAAACCAGCGCCCAAGTTGAATCGATAGAGTAATGGCTCCGGCGCTGGCAAAGCGCTGGTGGGCGATCATCGATGCGCGAAAAGACTCGGTTCTGGCACCTGGCCGGTCGGTCCAGGCAAGGGACCGACTCTGAAGAAGCCAGCCACACCAAATCACATCGTATCGCGTGCGTATCTATCGACAACACGCGAACATAAAGAGTAAGTCGGGTTGAGAACTTCTCCAGGCGCCGCGACCAAAGGGGAAAGGTATTCATTTCATAGGAAGCATCCTTTCAGGGCGATGGCCGTACGCAGCGCCATGCTGCTCAGCACGGTACCAGGCCGATGTTTCTCCTGTCTTGATTTTGGTTCCGTCTCCAGGTCAGGTACTCCAAGTCGCGCATGGTGCTTGGTCGCTGTGTTTGGTAATGACCTTCCGGCTCGAATAGTCCTCTGTGTATCTCCAAAGCCACGCCAATAGCTTTCCGGGGGATAGCGGCCAATCAGGCGAGCACGACAGACGCTGCGCCTCATTCTGGCCGATACCGTTCAGGTGCCAGCCGGGGTTGACGTGGGCACGGCGGTTTTTCGCTGATGGCGGCGCCTTGAGTGCAAACGTGTGTAATATTTAAGGCGAAGAGAACTTGAGCAGTCAGTGGAGCCGGACTCGGTGAGCAGGCTAGACGAGACGAGAAGAACTGGAAGGCAACAGCAAAGAGGAGGACACAGCCGTAACTCCATCCGTACTCGCAAGTACCTGATGTGAAGAGGCAGGCACGATGGACTGTAAAAAACCTTCTCCTTCCCTCACCGTCCTACCGTACCTTACTTTCCACCGTGGTCGCGGCCGAGGGGCGTCCCAATAGCGGCAAAACGCTCTGTCTGGTGCCTTGTAGCAGCGCTTGCATCTGAGAAAGGGCAGGGGAGAAATGGAAGCCATTGGAGCGCGCTAGTCGTGTCAATGTACCCTCCGCCCGCGGGTACTTTGGCCCCTCGCTGAGCATCTCCCGTGGGCCGAGCTGGCATCGGCCATCTCACTTTGTGAGCCCTGTCTATCTCACCCACCATCTGCTGGGGTGCAAGGCTGCTAGGCGATACTTGGCACTATCTGCTGGAGCTACACCCCGCCATCCGCACACCCCACCCCCTCGCGCCCACTCCCACTGGCTCCTTCCCTGTGGCCCCTGTCCTTTCGCCCCAGCTGGGGCTCCCACTGCACTGAGGGCAAGGGCTGGGGGGCTCTGAAATGCTGGGGCGCGAGGTACAACCATTCGAGGGCCGACAAGTACCCCGTGCCCCCTTTCTGGCCGTCTCTGAGCCCTGGCGACGTGTCCCGTCCCTCTGCCCCCCTCGTCCTTCCAGCGCCCCATCGCGCCATCGAGCCACTGGACGGTGGCATGCAGCTCTGTTGCACCCCCAAAAGCCGCTGCCTAAGCCCTGCGTGACGCCCCCTGATTTACCGCCCGTGTAGCGACCGCAGCATGTGCTTCGTGGTGGTGCGGTCGAGATACTTGCCCACAAGTACCGCCATCCCAGGTACAGCACGGTACGCACACCACGTACTCCCGCACTTGCCCTCCCTGGCGCCCATGCTACCTACCTACGAATCGAAGTACCGATCCGACCGAGCCCGCCCTTATTAAAACGATTCCCTCCCCCGTCCCCTCCTTCTCCCGAGAAAAAAAAAAAGTTCGTTCTCCCTCGATGAACGAAGCATACACAACTACCAGAACCACATTCACTCACATACCTACCCTCGCATCGCATCTCGATCCTGCAACTACCGACGACAAGAGCCTCAATCATTTGCCCAGAGAAGAATCGGTATCACCAGCGCGACCCACCGCCCAGCAGATATCTGTAAAGATCAGCAGTCTTCTCCTCCCCGCAAACGAGGACATCCGCATACTAGCAGAGCCTGCTCCCGCCCAAACTCACACTCGCTCCTCTGGCCCTCTTGTAACCAAAGACCAAGTTGTCTTCTCAACACCGCCTACTCGCCTTGGACTGCAGCTCGATCACATGCAACGAGCACAGTCTGCCGTGGATTTTTCCAACCTCCTGAATCCAACTACGGCAACAGGACAGGACAGCGGCGCCATGTCTACCGCCGCGGTCACCGTCATCAAGCCCAATGGGCCCATTCCAGGAACACAGTCGACCGAGACTGCCAACGAGCTGCCTCGTCCCTACAAGTGCCCTCTTTGCGACAAGGCCTTCCACCGCCTTGAGCACCAGACCAGGCACATTCGCACCCACACGGGCGAAAAGCCCCATGCCTGCCAGTTTCCTGGCTGCAGCAAGAAGTTCTCCCGCTCCGATGAGCTGACGAGGCACTCGAGGATACACAGCAACCCCAACTCGAGGCGCGGCAACAAGGGCCAGCAGCAGCACCAGCTTCACCACCAGAGCATGCCTCACCCCATGCACGTCGATGGCTTGATGCACCCTCCTGCGGCGCCAAAGGCGATCCGCTCTGCGCCCCCTTCGACGCTCGTCTCTCCCAACGTCTCGCCCCCCCACTCCTACTCGTCCTTTGTCATGCCTCACAACCCCATTTCTCACTATGGCCGTGGCAACGACATCACGATGCTTGCCAAGGCGGCAAATCAGATTGAGCGCGAGACGCTTTCTGGCGGACCGTCCAACCACAACTCGAGGCATCACCCTTACTTTGGCCAGGGAGTTCCGGGTTCTCGAGGCCACCCCTCGCTGTCTTCGTACCACATGGCGAGGGCTCACTCCAACGACGAGGATGACCACTACCACGGAAGCTTGAGGCACGCCAAGAGGTCAAGGCCCAACTCGCCCAACTCTACGGCTCCCTCTTCTCCTACCTTCTCGCACGACTCTCTGTCTCCCACCCCAGATCACACCCCCATCGCAACTCCCGCTCACTCCCCTCGTCTCCGTCCCTTTTCGGGCTACGAGCTGCCGAGTCTGAGGAATCTGTCTTTGCAGCACAATACGACTCCGGCGCTGGCCCCCATGGAACCCCACCTGGACGCTCCGCAGTTCCACCCTCAGTTGCAGGCAAACACCACCCGCAGTCCCGGCATGTCTCTTACCGACATCATCAGCCGCCCCGACGGGAGCCAGAGGAAGCTGCCTGTTCCTCAAGTCCCCAAGGTGGCAGTCCAGGACCTTCTCTCCGACGGCGTCTTCCCCAATAGCGGGAGAAGTTCCACCACGGCCAGTCTTGCCGGTGGCGATCTCATGGATCGGATGTAGAATGTCCGCTACTCATGGCGCGCCTCGAATGATTTACGACTTTGGGCTATAGATGGATAGAAAGAGTTGGCGTTAATGGCTTGGAAATGGCAAGGGAAATGGATACGGAAATGGAAATGGGCAGAGTCGTCCCCCGCAGGACTTGACACGGGCTATTTTGGTTTCTCCTTCTTCCTTTTTTTCGTGTTTTTTTTCTCGTTTCTCTCTGTACGCTTGGATGGACCCCTACACCATATGGATGGCCAAGGAAATATAGACATCACCACTTTTCGCAACGGACTACTATTCGCCGCTCCGTTTCTCGACCTCGCAACTTTTGTTCTGTCTTTTTTTTTAGGGCCTTTCACTTGGTCAAGATACACAGCGGAGGACTACTTAGATTCAGCGGCTGCCCGTTATATTTGCAACGGAAACCCACAAGAAGCCAGCCAAAAGACACCATTGACACAAAAGCATGCGCTCCCCGCTCCGTTTCCATTTTTATGGCACATAGATAGACTTCCCCCGTTTGTCCCTTGATTCGCGCTGTACGCTGGTCTATCACTCGCGTTACACACGCCGCTGGAACCCCGGGCTCGGCACTTGGCCTCTGCGAGGTTCGGCACCGCAGCGGGATGGGCAGTTTTTCTTTCCCTTTTGCCTCTCTGGGGAATGAACCAAAACAAATTTGGTGTTACAAAATATGGGGAATCCTTATGCAGTCTGGGGGACGCGGCAGCGCTATTCAGGGGGTTTGGAAGGGAAAAGGGTAAATGGGGGGGGATGAAAGGGGGGGGAGAGAGGACCGACCACGGGGCAGGCGGTGCATCCGTGGGACCCGTGGGCTCCTTGACGAGGGTCATGACTTCATAGATTATGTGTTTCTCTCTCCTCTGGTATTCCTCCTGGGTTTTCGGGTTGCGGTATGATGGAGTCCGCGGCTACACTGCGAGATGGTTGCGGCACATGCTTGGGTATGCGTCTCTTGCTCTTGGAGAAAATAATTTTCAAATCAATGGATAGAAAAAAGTAACAAAACAATTAGTATTCTTAAACTGATTCTGCTTCCCGTGCTCTTGGTCACTCTGACAGTTGTGGGAGGCCTTGCGAGCCCAAGCCTTCTCCGATGTTTCCCGTTGTTATCTCCTGATGGTTCGACAGTTGGGGAGGGGGGCCGATTGCTATCGTACGAAGGAAGGGGCCAGATAGAAGGGGTACATCTAGGTACACTCAATCACGCACTTTTTGGCTCGAAAGCGAAATGAGCGAGATTGCGGGGGAGACTTGTCCTGGGATGTGTTTATCCGGGGGAGGGGAGACAAGAGAGCTTGAAAGGTTAATCCTGTATTATCTTGTGCTCACATAAGGCGCAAGTGTTTGTTGATGGCGCAAAATCCGACTGGGGAAGATAATGATTATGAGATCAAGACAAAGATACAGTGGATGGGGTCATAGATAGAGGCCTACTAAGTAGAAGCTTGGCTTGGGGGTGAGCGGAAGCCCATCCATGTTTAACACACCTAAGATACAGACTTTACCTGCCAAGGTAGGTAAGTAGTAATATTGAAGGGTTTAATACTGATCTAGCAGTTTTGCAGATTGCATGTGCGCTGATCCCGATGATGTCCAAACAACACACGACAAGATTTTTTTTTTTTTTTTTTTTTTTTTTTTGGCAGGGCGGCGGCGGCGGCTCCCCAGCGCTAAGAGATGGCTTTACGTATCTCTCCCTCCGGGGGTGGCAAAAGATGGAGGGTAAACTCCTTGGAATTGGGCTAGCCTTTCTTCGCCGGTGTGTGTGTGTGTGATCTGGAGATGGTTTCTGTTCGGCTTGCTGGGAATGGAATGCGATGGAAGGCGGAGAAGCAACGGCGCGTACTGTACCGTTACTGTACAGTACCTACGTTAGTACCTACCTACCTAGAGAACTGGTGGGATGGTGATACAATGCTGAGCAAAGCTTTCATCAGGGATACCTTATGGGGATTTGCCGGAGGATCTTCGTGATGATACGAGATTGTGGTCATGGTGCTGTAACTCTACCTGTGGCTCTAATACTGCTACGATGGAAGGGGGTGCCCCATGGGCTTCGATCTGCTTGTGACTTTGGCAGCTGATTCCTCTGTGGAAGAGGGACTGGTGAAAAGAGGCAGGACGGCACTTTTGATGCCAGGAAGATAAGAAGGGGAGGGGGGGCTATCGCGTGTGATTCTCGCTTGAGGGCATTTCGAGTTGCGTCAGATCCCCGTTGCGCAAAGGTGCTATGAATAGCTACTACCTATCGCGAGAGCCGCTCTATTGATCTTTTAGGGGGGTTTCCTTCGCCAAGGCTGGGGATTCCCGTATGATCAGGCCCGCGTGTGCAACTCCGTACAGGCTGTGTGAGACGGCGCCTTTGAGCCAGGAGTGTGAGTGAGTACACGTAATCGTTTCTATGATCCATGGTTGTGTATTCTGAATTTTTGATGTGTTTGATGTTGCCTCAAGGTTCAACGGCTGCTGTGTCGAGTGTTTCACGATTCACACAAAATCTTACACCCATCTCTGCGCATGTCGACAAGTATCCTGTTCCCCGGCCTGAATCCGTTGTCCCCCACATAAAACGACGACGACGCCCGGCGGACGCCCGTCATTTGTGGTATTACTGCACACTTCTTTTCTTTCCCTCGTTATTTCAGGGTATTCGGCATGCCATGGCCTGTTAATGCATGAAGTGAGGTGTATCACGGCGGCCTGAGCCTCCTTTGGGGGGAAACCAACCACGTCTGGGGCCCGAAACAGCAAGGCCGGGAGGCATTTGTTGGGTACTATCCTGGATCTTCGAAGTTGCTTCTGCCGCATGATATCCAAGCAAGCCAAGGCATCAAGTAAAAGGGACTCTGGCGGACGGGATCGAGATCACGTCAGCGACCCTTGCGAGGCTACTAGCTGCTGTTGCGGACAATTGCCAAACAATGAGACAAGAAAGAAAATGATTCATTTGTAGTTTACTATTATTAACAGGTTGTGGACATGACGTGTTTCGCTCTACAGAGCACGCGCGTTGCGCTATGGAGCTGCTGTGATGGCGGGTGATCTGATCAACAAAGCGATGGCAGTACTTACGTTTACCCCCCCCCTACTCCTCGTCAGTATCAAGCACGTAGCAGTAGATAATACTGTCGATACTGGTTTGAGGTCAGCGTGTGTCAAACGCCATCCTTTGAACGAGTATGTAAAGCTACCCAGCGATCAACGTAGTGGTGATGTCTTGAGCCGAAATCGGCCACCACAGGAATGATGAAACACCGTGCTTCGCCTTTCGTTAACTACACGTATGTACGACGCCATGTAATTTAGAATGCGCAAAGCAGGTAATAAGGGGAATGCATGCGCATCCTGCACCTTTCGTTACGTACGGTAAATGAACAGACAAACAACTAATGCACTGCCATTCTGCCCCGTCCCGCCGTGTGATGCGTAGGAATGGAAAAAAAATTGCGAGCGAGGGGGGAGGAGAGGAAGGTGATGTGGCTTGCATGAGGCTTTGTTTCTGTAACAGACGCCTGCACAGCTGAGAGGCGCGGAAGGAATTTTTCTTCTTTCCTTGGCTTCGTTCTTTGTCTTTTCCTCCTTACTTTTCTTGGTACACATCATCACAATATCTTCACCGCTTCGATAGGTCTGACAAATTGGGTGCTTTGTGAGTCACACGAAACACGGACAGACACACACACACACACACACACACACACACACGAGTTTGCCTAGCGGGAACATGTGTGTGTCCATGGGTGTTGCGTGTTGCGTGTTGTGAACGAGTGTGAGTTGGACTTCACCAATACGCGCGAGGCTTTCTTGAAGTGTGCCTGTTTTACCCGCAGCGCCTCAAAACTCTGCCAACCTACTTTGGCCTTTTGAGATGGTGCCTCGTCCAGGGCTGTCAAAGGCCAGCAAGATTTCAGGAGACAAAGTTTTTTCCTCTTTTCGGCGGGGGATGCCAGTGGGGGAGAAGGTTTGAATCTGTTCCCGGAACTTTTTGATGAAGCGCTCGTCGTTCTTGCATTGACTGATGATGCATCTCGGTACCGCTTGAGAACTACCGGCGAGACTCACTCTTCGGCAAGAGGGCCATCGTTTGGGCTGATGTTCGTCCATCTTTCTTTGAAACATGCGACCATGTGAGCTATTACCTGGAGAATTACCTGAATTGTTGTCGTATTCACTTCGTCTGTGAGTTTGGCACATGGCGTGTGGGAACGAGATGCCCATGTGAACTGCAGAAACTTGGGGATCTGCAGGGCCCTTTGAGGCGGTTGCGTAATTGGGCACATTCATCTGCTGAATCATTGCTAATGCTAATGCTACTGCTACTGCTGATTGCTTGGTGAGCTTGCACTTCTGCATCTCTGGATGAAAGATGAAAGAAGCCAACATCCTTCGTGGCTTGTTAGGTACCAATCTGTGAGCTCGACCAACTGCCTCCAAAACGCTGCCTGCCAGTTCAAATATTCGGGCATGTCACTGTAGACTGTGGATTTTAGCCATCTGGGCGAGTGTGGGGGTGGGGTTCGAGATTGACGGCACGGCTGTAAATCCTTGTGGAAGGGGAGAGGCGTCAGCAGACTGGCTGTCGTAATGGAAGCCCGAGATCGCGAAAAGACGCCTTTGACTACCGGTTCACTTGTAGAGCTATTGAGTGAGTATTTGTGATTACAGGCTATTTGGACGAGGCGGCCCGGCATCTGTTGCTTTCTTCCAGCCGTCGGATATCGCATACATCTTACAGCACCTTATCTGCAGCATCTACCAAGGTTGCAGACCAGCCTTTCGACAGTCTCGAACCGCACGGCAAGTAAGCAAGATAGGGAGCATTTCCCTGCGGCTACATGCTAACAAGCCTCCAATGAAACAAGATATCAGTTAATTGATGCATACCTAGACTAGGTACTTACTTATCTGCTCTCTGCATGAGCTCCATGTGCATCTGACTCCCCTTTAGCACCGGATCAACGATAGACCCAAAGAGCTGGGGAAACATGGAAGGCGGGGAAATACAAGCCCATCAATTCTGCCTATCTTGCGTCTATCTTGCCGATAAAGCAAAGCAACACAACTCCCTGGCCTGATCCTTGCAATCCATGGCTCGACATCTTCCGGGATTCTCGGCCTCTTCGTCGTCCCAACTCTTCTCGCCGCAAGCTCGCCTTTTCCGTCCCTTATCTCGGTCCTTACCGGCGATACTCGTGGGATAATCTGGGGCAACAGCTACTTCGTCGCTTCGTACACTCAACAACACCCCCCCGGCGGCCTCGCCTTTCGGTTTTCCAATCCGAGCTCTACGTCGGCAAAAAGCGTCACCGAGGCTCGACTCATGCATGCCGGGGGCCAGGAATGCATGTGTCCAAAGAGTTTTGCTCGGCTTGGGCGACGGCGGCGAGACGGGACGCTCTTGGCCCCAGCTTCTTGTCTCTATTCGGTGCTAGAGCAGAGGCTCGAGTCGATGATGAAATTGCAACCCCCACGAGACCCTTGGCTCTGGACGTGCCAATGCATCGCCGGAGATCCTCTCTCTTGCTGGGGATCGCACTGGTGGGGTGACTTAGCATCCTGTTGTACACGTACTACAAAGCAAACGACGAGAGCCAAAGTACTAGGTAGGTCCATGAGAGGCTCCGCGACCCCGACAGACAGCTGGCCGATATAGGAAAAGGGCCAGATGGGCGATTGCTCAGGGCCCTGGAAAAGTAGCGCCCACCTTGTCAGCTGAACATGGGAAGCGCAGGAAGCACAAATCGTCAACCCCGACCGCAGCGTTACGGGCGAGACAGAGCCCATCGCCATCGCCGATGCTGCAGGTGGATCGAACCAAGCAGAGAGCGCTTGCGGCGCCAAGTTCGCCAGGTGAGACAAAAATGTCTCTGTTCCTTTTGCGGACTGTGATGATTTGATGGGACGAGCCCGTCGGTCATACGCTTGCTTGGGTTGCGAAGTGCTTTCTGCACCTAGGAAGCACCTTGATGACTCCAGGGACGTGGGCTCCCTCGCTACGGGTATTGAGGCTCATCTCCAGATTTTCCCGCAACCCCACATGCACTCGCTCTCCCAGGAACACCTTGAGAACCTCAATTCAAGTCATCGACGCAGAACTTCCTGGTCCTGCCAGAAGGGAGATGGCAATGCAATACGACCACCCTATCTTGGTGATCGGTGACCTTTCATGCTGTAACGCCAAGCTGGCCACACGTTGAAGCAAGACAAGCAAGAAGCGAGAAAAAAAAAATTCTTCTTGAAAGCTCAGTCCAAGGCAAGGAAACGAAGCCGGAGTTGCGAGCGGATTTCCAGACAAGGCTTGCCGCACCAGCCAATCAGTCGCCCGACCTGCCAGGGCGTCAACGCAGCAATTCCAACACCCCCACGGCCCTGCCAGCTCTGATACGGTCCTGCTCTTGTCTGCACACGGCGACTCATACCTCTACCAACAGGGGTTCGATAGATTGAAACGGGCGGTTGAAGGTATCGTGGCTGCTTGGTACCAGGTCTACGCAGTTGAGCTTCACTCTCCAGCCTCGTTTTGGCGGTAGTAATACGGGGTAGTATTGGTGTTTGGGAATTGGACTGACGTGGGTCAGGACAGCGAACTCGACAATGCTGCTGCTCTACCTCACCTACCATGCAAAGTTCCGTATGCATGTCCCTGTTTGTCATGCCAGCACATAGCTAACCGCCAGCTGTTTGGGCCGGACATGCGCATGTCTGGCCGACGCGGAGACCGCATGCAGCTGGGTGCTTGCTGCTCCTCGATGCCGGCTTGTTGCTTGTTGCCCGTTGCTCCGTCTGGTATCCGCAGCTCGATCTCTTCGACTGTCCTCGGTCGGGGCCTGGATGCCGAACGAATGACTCGGGGAGGGTCGCTGCGGCACTGGGCCTTGCCCAATGTCATGCAAGGCACCGCAGTGGGAGCCCCGCGACAGACACCGCAATTTCACCTTTTCTCCTCCATCTCCGTTTTCTCGAGCACTCTCATGGATGGAGTACGTAGTACTACGGTACATGTACAACGTGAGTATGGGGCCCCGGGCAGAGTCTCCATGTACAATGCGGTCGAAGCTCATCGTACGAGATCCGCTGGCAGCTCGCGGCAACGCAAACTGCTTCCCCCAACAAACACCCAGCCAGACGAACAGCCGCAAGCGACACGCCGGGCGGGAGCCACCACCACATCAGATCATGGCTTCGTTATCATACAACAACATGCACCACCCGCAAATGCAAATTTGATCCGAATACAACCCCGTCGTCAATGCCGCCCTTTGATTTGCCCGGCCTGCCGGGGCTACGTGGTGTGTCTATCGACACACTGCCAGCACGATCGGATGATGGCGATCCACAATATATATGATCATCTCACGCCGCATGCACAATATATTAAGTCCCAGGTCGGTTCAGTTCCGTTCGGCTGCAGCACGAAAGCATGTGCCTTGTCGGCTATACTACTATACCTACCTACCTGACCTTTTCAAGGACGAAGGTTGCAATATGGGCCAAATTGGCCCATGGGGGGAACAAATGCTGCCACGCGCCATGCATATGTACTCCGTGCTGCGTACATATGTACGACCGTGTGCGAGCGTGTGGGTGCCTGTTCGAATGTGTCTCTTCCTCTCTGCCTGCTTGCCCGCTCCACCGCTTCCTTGATATGTCTCTGTCTTGCTTTGTTTTCCGCCCGTGAGCTCTGTAGAACGCTGTCGTGGAAAAAGAAGACGCCCCAGAGTGATAGACAGGGGAAGAGGAGATGGCATGCCGTATCTCCAATACGCCGAAATCGAGCCATCGTGGGGCTCAAGGCGAACCATTGAACGAGCCTCAGAGCCGCCTGCGACGACAGCAAGGGCCAATTGGTAGGGGATGTACGAAGTATTACTCCGAGAGGCTCCTTGCCCAGACTAGCTGCGCCATGGCTTGTGATGATACTGCGTACTCTGTAGTTTGCAGAACGACGTTATTTGTCTGCCTGCTGTCGCCAGAGCGGACTGCAGCTGCATCGGACCGGGGTAGTAGTAGCAACACTATCTGATGAAGTTCACCCCTCCGTGATAAATCCCGCTCCCCTCGATTCAGTCCGCAGGACAAAGGACCTGAATCGCTTTTTCCCCCACAACCCCCTCGTCTCCCCCGGCCGTTCAGGGATGAGCAGCAGCTGCAAGAGCACGGAGTCTGCAAAGTCTGGAGTAGCATCGGACAAGCGATTGGCAAGCCCAAAGCCCAAAGCCAAAGCTACAGTATGAACGGCGAAATCTCACCCTGCAGCACTCTTCGATATACATATCGAAACTTGGAACCTGTCCTTGCAAGCTCAATGTAGGAATTCCAAGCTGCCATTGACCTAAACTCAAAAGATGTCTAGCTCGGCAAGCTAGACAGCATCACATCACCAGCTCTCGGATAATCTACCGAGCCAGAGAGCTCAGAGAGCTATGATCCCAAGCATGTGAAAGAGCGCAGCATTTCTACTTGGTCGCATCGGAGATCCCAATCTGAAGGTGATCTCAAGGCAATGTTCGGCACAAAGGTAGTAGTGCCGAGATGCCTTCCGCCCGACCGATTGAATGAGACCTAAGCAGAGAGGAGCCCAAATGGCGTAGATTGGAGCTTGATCTTTTTGCCTTTCGGTTGGAGATACTCAGGGCGATATTACTACTCCATGTGAATCGGGATGACGCTGGAGGGAAGCTGGACGGTGCCATCGGACCGAGAGATCGTGCTGCTTGGGCGCTTGAACCGACGGGGAACCGGACTGATGGCCGTATCGGCCCAGTAATCAGGTTTTCCGACTCCAACGGCTAAAAGATTGACGACATTGTGTCGAGGTGCCCGAGTTCATAGGCCTTGAGCTTCTGAGAAGTCCCGTTGATTCTGTTGGCGTTAGAATTCAAGTGCCTGCAACGATGTCCCGAGTGAATCGACCATTAGAGATCCAGCAAACCCGCACGCAAAATGCAAATGAAGGCCCCAGGAAACGCCCAGTCTCACCAGCACAGTCCTGATTTTCCCTGATATCAACTGGCGTAGCATCCGCGCTGTATAAGGAGTACCTCGTAGATAAGAGACGCGTCCGTAGCCAGCTGAAAGTCCAACCCGATAGTTTCCGACCCTAGAGATAGGGACTCTTACCAGCAACAATCAGGGAAATCCGGGGCTTGCGCTTGCATAACCGTATGCTGACAACGTGAGGCAAATAGCTGACATTGCTCTCAAAAGAAGAGAAAAGAAAACGAAACATGTGAAACGCTCACCATGCGAACCGTATCACGTCAGTTGCGTGCCCTATGAGCATCAGCGGCATGTGAGATAACTCTGGCGCCGCTGATCTATCAAGCAGTCGAAACCTGGGGCCAAACCTCTCTCTGCCTTATACGAGACGCTGCTCGGCTATAGGACGCGGATGCGAATCGCTCTGAAACTTGTGAATTGAGTTCTCGATTCCCCGCCGTGCATTGTACCCGTAGTTGTAACTCCTTGATAGACATTCGGGTCAGGTAAGCCATAATCCCTGAGAGCGTCAAAGCAGTCCACTGCGAACTCGATCATACAGAACAGCGAGGTTCAAGGATCCCCTGACCGCGGCTATTCTCCCCTTTGCACCCGGGGCGATTCCATCACACATGAATGGGGAGGGTGAGTGTAGTGTACTTGCTTCTTCTCGGATGGTTGTACCTCGAAAATGCCTTGACAGGTCCAAGCGGAGAACCTTCCCCGTCGTAGCATCGTCTGTGAGCGTGCATTGAAAGTCAGTGAGAGATGGACAAGGATTGCCGCAATCTCTTCAAAGCAGCAAAAGCACACTGAGACGGGATCGCAAACCTAGAAGGGGCGGGCAAGGAGTAGCTGCCGACCTCTACCCAGGCCGATATTCCGCCTTTATTCGACCTTTCGTCGCGTTATATGAAGTCCTCATTCGCAATGTAACGGCTGAGGTTACCTCCCAGCCCTCGCATATCTTGTGTATTGGTTGCCCGTACACAACTCTCGACCACGGGCCTAAGCGTCGGCTCTTCTCTGCGTAAGTATGTTTTCTGCACGAGTATGACGAAAGGGCGCCAGGAGAAGGGGATAATCCTCGAGATAAGCATACACGCGCGTAGCTGGTCTTTCAGAGGCATGTCCGTCCCGGTATCAGGCTGTTCATATCTTCCTGCTGCTGCTGCTGCGGTCAACCCACTTGCCTACCTAGGTAGTAATCTGAAAAGGAAGAGACATCGACCCACCTTAGCTCTGTGTTTTCGACGCATCTCGTCGTTTGTAGGGTTCCAATGCATCTCGAAACCAAAGGCGAGGCACACAGACCATTGGGATTGCCTTGTTTAATTGGCCTGCAGCGCAGATTGCATAACCGATGACCAGGGGTAACGGGGGCAGAGGGGGTTTTTGAGGAGGCAGATGATTGACTCCCTAGTTGCCCGTGGGGCCCCGGGTTCTGTCGTCCTTGCAGATGTGTAGGAATCCAACGGTGTATGCCGCATTGATGCCCATCTTGTCGACTTTGAGAAGGTATATAAGGCACCGCGCATGATGGAGATGCAAGACCGGGATTTGGAAGAGGGGTACCGAAGAAGATTTGCAACGGAACAGGTGTAGAAAGGGCCGACAACCGACAGGAAGACACATCTCGTGGTTGCAATGACAATAAGGGGGAAGAGAGGATGTGGCACGTACTATGGGGAGACGATCCCGACATTCTCTCACACGGACAATGAGCGTGGGATATCGTCCGCCCTCAACACGAGTGGATAATCCATCCTTCATCCTTCACGACATTCGGCTCTGTTCAATCATTGTCGTCACTTTGAGCTGAAACTGGTTTGGTATATTGTTTGTCCCTCTTTGGGAGATCCCTGGCTATTCGTAACGCTTGATTGCATATGATCATGGTGGTGTCACATTCACTGGGCTTTGGCTTTCGACAACGGCCCCCAGTCTGGTCGAGGGTTCATTTGATACCGAACAAGTTTCTGGACATCCCGCAGGCGGCCCAGTCGAGCGAGGTCGTCATCGAATACCAAAGTTCTTCGCAACTCGGACTCGTTGGGGCTCGAAGCCTGCTCGGTCGGTTCATCCGCCTTCTCTCCGCTTTGGGGCTCCCCCTCCGCCGCGACATCTTCCATATTGCTGTCGACCTCCTTCGATGCTCCATCTTCTCGACCAACAAGCCCAGCATCATACAAAATCTTCCATCCGGGCATCAGCGGTGTGAACTTGGATGCCTTGATCGGAGACTTTTGGCGGATCCATTCCGTAATGATCCACCAAATGGTAGACCAAGGTGCATCTGTCTTTACGCTTCCTGGCCGACAGTGACTTCGCCCGACTTGGTAGCCTAGATGTATCAAAGCGCCGCGAAACATGTCATCGCTCGGAGCAGCGCAGGAAACCACAGTTGCCAGCTTGGAGGGGATCACGAAGAAGGGGCAGTTGTCGATCTCTGCGTGCTGAGCATCCTTAGGGTCCACCGAGGGATCAGCCTCCGGTCCTGGGATAATCTCTTCCAAGGCCGTCCGGAGCATGCCCTCCAGCCTAGGAAGAGTACCGTAGACCTCTGGCGAGGCGTTGGGGATCTGAGCGAGAAGCCTCTGAATGAAGTCTGCTGAGTGGATGTGACCTCCGTACATGGGCCCGTTGACATGCATCTTGTGGCCACAATGTTGGCAATGTCTGTCCACGGTCGGCCCGGCTGCCATGCCGTGCTTATAGAACGATCCACTGCCCTTCTTGTTGGGAGTCGGCTTGCTTCTCAGGAGATACTGAGTCTCAAATGCCGAGCAGCCGTGATCGCAGCTGTATACTATCATGGTCTTGGACCCCAGGAACTTGACGGCTTGCGGCGATTTGGTGACCTTGACGAAGACCTTGGTGTAGAAATCGATGGAGAGAGACAGTAAAGGTTCAATGGCCAGACCATATCGGGCGCCAGACGTCGCAATGGCATTCAGGATCAGCCGCAATCCTGCCTCGTGAGAATGCATGCCCTTGATAGGAGTGCCGCCGTACAGCGCAAACGTCTTTTCGCAGTAGCTATGTCCCGCCCATACTGCACTATCGGTGCATGTGATGCAGAGCAGGCCCCCATCATCCCTCACGGACTGTAGCGCTGCGTCGAAGAACGGTGCTGCGGTGCCGTATGGATCCAGGTCGATCACGTCAAACTTGTGAGACTTGGTCGGATTGCCGTGGCGGTCTCTCTTCGAAAGGTCGTCGGCGATTGCGCGGTACATGTGTGCAAGAGCATCTTCGTTTGTTACTGTGATGACATCGTCGAGGCCGTTGTGGTTCACGTTCAGCTTGATAGACTCGGCCGCTGATTTGGAAAGATCGTTTGCGTTGATGGAGGTGACAAAGGGCAGCTCATGTCCGTATCGCAGCGCTCGCAGCCCAGATGCCGACAAGGCGTCTAGTATTCTGAAGCTCGACTTGTGAGCCTTCTGCTCTTCTGAAGGTTCAGGAGCAGGTTCTGAAACCGGCTTCGCAGTCGCCTCTGGCTCGTCCGAAGGCTTGCCGTCATCTTTCTCGTCTCGCTTTCTCTTTTTCCCTTGCTTGTTCGACTTTGCCAGATTTCTTTCTTTTCTCTTCGCCAGGATCTCCTCCCCGTATGTCTTGATGGCAAGAACAGACAGATCTCGGTTGTACTGCTGAATCGGATTGTAAAACACCTGCTGCACTTCTCCCTTGTCCTCTCCAATCTTGGCACCCTGAGGCACCAAGATGGTCGCCTTGCCTTCCTTCACCACGCGGAACTGCTTTCCATCCTTCTCCACGGTTTCGATCTCGACGGTGCCTGCCATTGGTGCAAGTGAAGAAAAGCAATTCCTTCCAACGATGGATCGCGTGTTGACGATTGGGGCAATTCTGCCGCAGGAGCTGGCCGATCTCAGTGTCCCTGTAAAGCGCAGCAGGTGCTTCGGGGCAAAAGCACCGCGAAACATGCGATACCCAGTCGCACTTTTCGATAGCAAGTTGTTTGGTAGAAGAATGAAGTCGGAGAAAAGCTTCAAGTGAGGAAGCTCCAAGCCCACAATTTTTTCGATATTCTGCCGCTTGCTACCAAGGCGGTGAAAATGTCAGCCCCACCATCGTCGTCCGACTCCAAGAGCTTAATCCATCTTCACGTATCGAATCATCGCCAACTGCGTCATTCCAAGCCGTAACCTATGGTTCCTATTGAGCATTTCCACCAGTTACTGTTCTGTGAACTTGCGAGACTCAAAGATTGGGCTTCAATATACATACAATGCTGGATCAAAGATGAATCCAGTTGCTCGTGGATCTTCTGCTTTACAAGCAATGAGAGATGACCTCACAATGGAACTTGGCTCGACTTGCATGTGATCTTCTCAGAGTGTAGGGCTGCAACAACGACTGTCCCCATGTCGAACAATGTGCTATCAGCATGCTCCTTTTCCTGCATATCAACGCTCATTCTTCAAGGTCACCACCACAGTCTCACAAGCAGTCCGTCCTTCCAGCCGTCTCTGGATTTCTTCTCTGCTGCTTCTCCCCGCAGATTTCGTTGATGGCAACCGGTTGCCAAAGAAAGACTCTCCTGATGTGTTCGCGTATTCTCGGTTCGCCATGTGCCCAAGAGTCCTTCTACGCAGGCACTCCTTGCCTTGACTCCAACCACGGGTAAGAGCTCTTGTGATGTTGAAGCAGAACGCGTTCTCTGGCTCCTTCTTTCTATATGCAGGGCCCGAAGAGCTGGCCGATGCCATCGACTCACTTTTCTTCTCCCTTCGAGTCGTGATTCTTCACCTCTCTCTTCCTTTTTGCTTCTGTTGTTCACCTCATGAGCAGACGCTGGTAAACTGCCCGCACTCTTTTGGTCACATTTCCATCTGCTGTCTGTCATTCTGCAGTTCCCAAACGCTGCCTCTGTTCCGCCTCGCCTTCATCACCCGTCGCCCATCATGTCCAAGCCGTCAAGGGGCGTTCCCAATACCGAAGCTCCCACGCTCCCACCTTTCTCTGTCGGGAAGAACAACAACAACAACAACCACCACAACGGCAACTATACCGCGCCTCCTGCAGGTTCTCATGATCATGCTCCCAAGCAACAAGCTCCGGCTCCCAAGGAATCTCCCAATATCCCTCCGACACCCAAACCTCCCAAGGCCCCAGAGGATCATCAGCACCACCATACACCTCGTCACAGGTTTCTCTCTGACCATGAATGGGCAATCGTTGCCCACGGCATAGGCGGCATCCGGGACCGAGAACAACATGCACCGATCCATCCTACCAGTTGGCTCTGGCCCCCCAAAGGCATGCCTCGCGGGCTGTACAAGGACACTGTGACTCAGCGTACCAAATTCTTCTATTGCTACCATGCTTCTAGTGGCATCAGGTGGATCTTGATGCTGTTGCAGCTCTTCATCGGAGCGACGCTGACGGCCCTTGGCTCCATGTCCTTCACCCAAGGTACCCCCATCACAATCCTGGGCGCTGCCAATACCGTCATTGCCGGACTCCTTGCCTTTCTGCAGAACAGCGGACTGCCCGATCGATACCGATATGACAAGTCCGAGTTTGAAGCCTTGGAAGACCACATCAAAGAGATTCTCGACTCTGGTATTGCCCCTGCAGATCAGGCTGCCGACCAGATTCTCGCCGAGTGTTTTGCTCTTTACCAAGACGCCAAGGCAACGGTATCTGCGAATCTGCCGGCCAACTACATGTCTCGAATCGCCCAGCAGACAGGCCAACGGTCTGGTGCTCTGATGCAAGCTGGCGCTCCGGCCATGTCGAAGCCAGTGACTCTGACGATTGGTGGCGGAGATGGCACTGCCAGCTTGGCCAGCGGGAAATAATGTCTAATCAGTTATTCATATTCGGTGCGGTCTACTCCAGCAGGCAGCTTCTTTCGATTTCCTCCCAATCCAGATTGTGTTCGACATTTACCACGTCCATCTTTCGAAGATGCATGAAACGGCTTTTATCATTTACGGCGCGCTTTGCGAATCATATTATCGCTACCATTATGCAGAATCATGTTGTCGCCCATCACCTGGAGGGAATACTTGGACCAGTTCATGGGGTCCCTAATGGAAGTGGACAGACGACGGCCACGCATCTCCTCCATCTTCATTGTTGTTCGATCTGGCGCTGGGGCTGAAGGTTACTTTGCGCACCACATGGCGAGGATTTTTTGGCATGTTTCTCCGACGGACATCGTCGTTTGAGCTAATTGATGGTGTAATCTCTTTGTGCTCATCTTGCAGATAGATTTATCAAATAGCATCAATTCCCCTTCTCCGCGTCCTGATTGTTTTTCGAAATGTCTGGGTGACCTTGAAGTGATGTAAGTTGCAGCCGCCTTATGACGAGGACATAACAAGTCTCGTGGAGCACCTTGATTCGCATGTATTGATTTGCCTGTTACTGGGTGCTTATGCTTTGCCAATCCTCTTTGGAGAGTTCGTAATATATCTCGTTCTTTTCCTTGTCAAACTTTGCCGGCCTCACGACCCCCTTGCCCTCGAGTCCAAGTTTCTCGTGCAGAAGCTTTACCATCGGAGCGTTATCGTCCAAAGTCGTGATGGTGACCAGATCAAGTTGAGGACCTCCCTCGCTCGCAGATGTGAATGCCCATTTGATTGCCATCTTCATGGCCTCAGCGCCATACCCTTGCCGTTTGTACGCAGGATCCAGCATGACGCCTACGTCTCCAGCCCGGATCTTCCGTCCATCTCGCTTCCAGTCCTTGATCGCCCCGAAGCCTCCCAGGCCAATGACCCTTTCAGCACGATGGCCGTCTTCGTCTTCCGTCTCGAGCACCAGCATCATGTTTACGCGGCTCGGTCCACTGACGACATTTCCCTGGTCATCGAGGACGGTCGGCTGACTTGCCGCTTCGCGCATGCGATTGATGATTGCTCCCGCGGTCGCGACGTCAATGTCCTTGGCGTGGGGATCGGTCTTGTTGGAGGGGGCGGAGAGAATGTGCGAGAGGGAGGGGGCGTCGGAGGGGAGGATTGTGCGGAGGGCGAGGAGGGGGTTTGAGGGGGAGGGGATTGTGGTGTTGAGGTGGGAGATTTGGCGGGACATTGTTGTTCTGGTGGCTGTTGTTGTTTGAGTGTGTGATTGTGTGAGTGTGTGAGTGAAGATGAGACGGTGCGGTATATTGATTGGGAGGTGTTTGAAGGATGGGATCGTGAAGTGGTTTTTTGGGTTGTTGAGGTTTATATGTTGCATGTCGTCGGATTCTATCTATATCGTAGATCAGAGATCAAGGTACAGCTATATGAAATGGAGTCTTGAATCCTTCGGGCGTCTCTCACAAGCTACTCATGCAGCTAAATGGCAATCCTTCTACTTGTCCCGGAAATGATACTCTGGACCTCTCGAAACGGTCCTTTTGCTATGCTGCATGTTTGAGTCAGAGAGATGGCCCTGACCAAAAGTTCGTCTCGCTTCGAGCGTCAACTGCCGAAAGAGGCAATAATTCGTGGATAAGAAGGCCACTTCAATGAGTCACTATAAGCACGAATACCCTGGCTTCGATATTTCATGATAGGGATTACAACATATCACAAATGTGGGTGGCAGCGCTGGAGGCCTTGTTTCGTTGTAGTATTTTCAAAGATAAAATCCAAGAAAGCATCGCAGAATATAGGTAATTTACACAGATTGTAGAGCTACATAATCCGGAGTAGGCAAAGGTACGCTTCCGCCTCACGCTTAAAGAAAAGCTGTACACCAACGTCCCATTGCAGGTAATGCCCTTCGTATCATCTTGACATCGTCAATCTATCAACAAAATCACACGCACTCAATTCTATCAATCCGCCGACAAAGGCGCTGGGCTGGCCCTCTTGGCCGTACTCCGTAGCGCGCGTCCACCGCTGCCGTCCGCCTCCGCCTCCGCCGTCGGACTGCTCTCCCTAGATAGCCGTGACGGGATATCAGGCGTCACGGATCTCGAGTCGGTGCCGGGCCTCTTCACCTTGGACATTGATGACGCTGGCTTCCGGCGCTTCTCCGCAGAGGGAGGCTGCTTGCGTGGTGTTTGCCCGTCGCTGTCAAAGACCATCGGCGTCTGGCTTCTCGAGGAGCTCACCGATGACCGGCGCACGCTGCTGTTCCTACGCTTGCGATCTGCGCTCGCCAGACGGTGATGCGGCAGCTTCGTGGGCGGCTCGCGACGAGCGCGAGGCTGCGAATGCTGGCGCCAAGGGAGCCACCACAACCAGCCGTATTGCTCCTTTGCGACCTTTCTATCGTGCTCCTTGACCTTTTGCCGGAGCAGCCGCCGGCGCTCGTTCTCCCTCTCCCAGTACTCGGTGCGATAGAGCTCCCAATTCTCGCGGAATGTAGGCGAGAACGGCTTGGGCAGCAGTAGTAGTTTGACGTAGTCCCCGCCAGGCGCCAGATCCTCCTCATGACCGCCTAGCTCGTCGTCGTCGGGAGGGAGAACAAGAGTCGGATGGTTATCGCTCGAGAGCTGCAGCTCCTTCTCGACTTGGCGCAACAGCTGCGGCTCGACGAGGCGGTACGACGAACTGGCGGTATGCGAAAAGAGGCCGTACGTGAGGAAGAAGCCAATGGTGGACAGCGCCTCGGCCCACCACGTCTGCCTGATGATGACGAGCTTGCAGTTGAAGCCGCGCAGGCCCCGGTTGGAGATGGCGAACCAGCGGCGCGGCCAGCGGATGCCGCGATCCCAGATGCCCGTCGCCCAGACGAGCGCGGCGGTGATGATGCCGCCCATGAAGCACACCTTTTGCGCGCCCTCGACGGCCCAGTAGATGGAGCCCCCGACGCCGCGGCCGTCCTCGCGCGGCGCAAAGTAGAGCTTGTACCCGAAGAATGCGACCCAGAGCGTCAGGATGGCGAGGAAGAAGGTGTGGTGCCGCTTGCGGGCGCGCAACTCGAGGAACTGGGCGCGCAGCGAGGCTTCGAGGATCAAGAGGTTCAGGTAGATCATGGACGGGGAGCTCGGCGTGTGATGCAGCGGATCGCCAGGCTTGACCGCCGGCGGGAACGGGCCTGTGCCGGAGCTGGGTTTGGCATCGCTGGCGGCTGTGGCAGCGGAAGCGGCAGTCGTCGGGGCTCCCTTGACGATCGAGTCGAGGTCTTCGGCCATGGTTGTGCGATGGCAGCCGCCGGCTCGAGCTCGGAGGGGAGGGGGACCTGGCGGCTCAGGGGCTCGTCGGAGCGGCTCGAGGTTCGCTGGAGTGTCGCTTTGTCCTGGGAAGGGAAGTCATGAAGCAATGGATGTAAAGCAGTGAAGATGGAAGCCGAAGCTTTGGTCAGCCTCGCTGGGAGAGGTGCGTGGTTGGTGGGATGATTGGCCGATAGCGAGGTACCTCGTACTCGTACATTGCTCGGTGGGGCTGGGGCATTTTGATCTCGCCTTCGCGGCGCTCTCATTGGCTGGCTCGCGCCCTGCTGGCGGGATGTCATCGCAAGGCTGCCCAGTTGCCGACTGATACAAGTTCTGTGATATCATCAATTCTATGCTTCCAGACATTTTTAAGCACTCTATATATTTGTTGGCTGCGTCGTAATGCTAATTCTTCTGAGCTTGACTTCCCAATCAGTGTCGTCGGTTTGAGTGTTGCATATTACCAAGGTATGCAAGGCTTCGTATGAGCTGCCGGGCGTTCATCGCGGTATCGAGCTGCGCAAGATCCTATAAGGAGTCGAAGGATCCACGCTATCACACGGACATCATCCCAAACTTGAGTTGTTATCATTCTTGTCCATTAATTAACAATTGGCTCCCGAAAAAACTTCCATTTGCATCACTGCTGGTGGGCACATTTCCATGATATGCTCAAGCTGTCCTGCAGCACCTTTGTTCCACATGGACATCCCTTATCGCTTGGCCGAGTGCTTCCTCTCCTTGGCCATCTCATAGAAGATACTTCCATCGTACACCTTTCGAATCTCCTCCTTCTTCATACGTCCGTCCTTCGGCCAGAGAAGGATATACGTCGCAAGCCCTACAAAACACGTAATAGTCAGCATAACAAATCTCGTCACTTTCAAGCGATATCCGATCAAAACATACACTCAAGCGCCGCCGCCGTAGTGCCAAACGGATCGGCCACCACCCTCTGCCCCTTGAGCAGGTTCCACACGTCCCGCAGGGTGACAGAGTCCTTGTCCTCGGCGTACTTGGAGAACATGTCCTCGAACTTTTGGGGCACGAAGCGGCCCTCGCTGTCGTACGTCCCGGTGTCGCTGCCGTGCTTGGTCTTGTGGATGTTCTTGAGGTAGATGCGGAAGAAGGGGTCGGGGAGGTAGCCGGGGACGGTCGGGTAGGAGAAGGGGACGTGGATGATGAAGGTGGCGAAGAGGGAGAGGAGGATGTTCCAGCCTACGCCGCGGAGGCCTCTGTATGTGTCCAGAGGCCAGATGATGCCGTCTTTGTCCTGTGTTTCGTTAGGAAGCTGATTCGTAATGGGAGGTGGAAGGGGATCTCTTACTTGATCAAAGTAATCGCAGTGCTGTTGCAGGACCTGCGCCGAGTTAGATGTTGCCATCACTCATATCGCATGAAATGCCATTCTTACTGTCTGATTCCGGTGCTCCTTTGCCCAATTGCCTGCTTGCGAGCCTTGTGGCTGCTCATACGTCGCGGCTACATTTGCTCTCGCCGTTCCTTTTATCCCATCCGTTAGCTTGATGTATGTTACGCTCGTCTTTCTCCAGGAGGGGCCGTACCGGTATGCGGCAACCTCACATCGTCTTCAGGCTGAAGAAACGGTTTCCGCTGGACTGTGACTGGGACCTGCTGGATATAGCTGGTGACGCCGTCTGAACGGGAATTGGAATCTTTTTCGGCGTCCGGATCCGGACCAACTCCGTTTACCAGCGCTGCCTTGTAATCCATCGTGACTGTTGGCGTTCGATGCGAATTGTAAAGTCGGATTATCGTCGAGGTCGTTGTGTTATTGTTGTTGCGGAAAAGAAATGAAAAGTCAATTGGAAATGTCGAACTCGAGCTTCTTCTTGGTGATTCAAAGGTGCTTTTAAGCAAATTCACATGCACGCGAGACCATGTGTGTAAAGCGTGGATGAAAGCGGCCTTGAATTGTGATATGACGACATCGTGAGTTCATTCCTGGGGGGGGCTTTGCGGGCAGCTCCCGAGTCCAAAAGGTGAAGCTTGGACAATGGCCAATTGAGGGCGACGATCATGCCGACGTCATGGCCGACTTTACATGTCTCGCACCCGGTTATTTTGTATGCAATTGTACAACCACATGATAGGCTGACCTTTGGATGAATGCCAATTGGCATGTGAAAAAGTTTAAACCTTTATCCATGCAGAGAGAGGTGCAAATGCAATTAATGTGAGTGGTTGGCGAAATCGTGGATCGAAACCCAATTCAAGACACTGTTTACTGACGAGTGATACCTTGTCTGACGACGATATTGTGATGACGGCACATTTTATGAAAGGTTGACACGGAACAAAGACAGTGTTCTATATTCAATTGCAGGCATCATGGATGGAATGCCATGGCGACTTAAGGTTGCAGCTTCATACAAAGACTATTCTGATGCCAATTCAAACCGCCTGCTTCGTCAACGCTTCACTGATCTTCCACAGCTTTTCTGCAACTGCAGGGTCGAGAGCGCCAGGGAGCACGCCCTCTTGCGTGAGGACTCCGTCGGCTAAATAATAGCCGTCCTTGTCTAAGAGGACGTCAGCATTAAATCCATGGCTACGGCCAACTGTCAAGAGGTTGAGCGAGAATGACCAAAAAAGAAAACGTACTGGTGAGGCGGTGGTCGAGAGCAGCGATGATTCCGGTCGACGAACCCTCTGCCAAACTCTTTGCCTTGATGGCAGAGTTGAGATTTCCATTGTCGTCAATCCAACCTATTGACACAATCATTAGCATTGCATGAATCATAATTGATCGTATGAGAGACTCACCGAGTGCCTTAAAGTCCTCCATCGGCACGCTCCTCGTCAACCCAGTAGAAACAATAACACCCGGATCGACGCTGAAAGAGCGCAATCCGGCATCACCAAAACGCTTAGCCAATCCCACCGCAAAGAGCACATTGCAAGCCTTGGAATTGCTATAAGCCGTCCATTTCTCGTACGCCTTGCCGTCGCTGTACGACAGATCGTCCAAAAAGCCCAAATTCGCGCGCGACTGTGCTTCGCTCGTGTACATCACGACGGTGCCGTGCCCAGAAGCAAGCAACTTTTCGATCAGCAAATTGACCAAGAGAAAGTGCCCGAGGTGGTTCACGGCAAATTGCATCTCGATGCCGTCTGTCGACTCCTCGTATGACGGCGTGGCCATGACGCCGGCGGTGCAGATGACTGCGTCCAGGACGGTGACAGAGTCGCGGATTTCTGCGGCGGCTTTGCGGACGGCTTCCAGAGAGGAGAGATCGAGCACAAAGGGCTGGACGATGGTCTCCTTGGGGACGTCGAGGGAGGCAATGACCTCTTGTAGCTTGTCGGCCGAGCGGCTGGCGAGGAGAAGTTTGGCGGGCTTTTGGGCAACAATGGCTCGAGCTGTGTCGGAGCCGAGAGAGTTGGGACTGACGCCGGTGATGAGGACTAGACGCTCGATATTAGCTTCTAGAGAACATTTTCAACGAGAATGACATACTTGTCTTTCCAGTGATGGCGTCCTTGAGGGCCGTGGCCGCCTCGTCAGAAGTTGTGTGAAAGCCAAACTGAGCCATCGTGAATAACTTGAGTAATGATCTAGTAGTTTCTGATGCTGTGTCTAATTCTGGAGGAAATGAGGATATCCTTGGCTTTATATCTGAACCTTTGGTCGGTCCATTATCTGGTACCTCGGGGTGATGACGCTATCACCAACACAAGCGTAAGCAACAGTCGACGACATCTCCAGCCCGATAAGTCCGCATTCATGGCCCAAGTAGTGACAACTTACTTTCTATATTCATCATCGACCTCAAATGGAGATGCTTTCGCCCCTCTGAGCCGCCCACCACCGCGAGCTATGCCACAGCTCACCCTCTTGTCCTCCAACAAGCCACTTCCACTTTCGAAGAAACCACTCTTTGGCTTCCCAGCTATGGCCATCCCACGGAGTACCATGATCCATCCCATCCTGACTCGCAGATCCCCAGCATACAAGCCCATCATGCAGCATCAGGTCAAGACAGAGGTCATCCTCGTCTAGCAGAGGCGGATCCGCCGCCAAAGCTGCCAACGCCCGCCTTCGGAACGTGGGGAATGGCAGTGAGTCAATGTAGGGATGATGAGGTACTGTATACTGCGATGGAATTGGGCGTAGGTTTAGCGGAACATCGTGACTTGATGAGATTGTTGAAGTGTCCATGCTGGCGTCTTCCGTGGCACTGCTTGTGCAGAAAGGAGATACACTACGCTCATCAAGAAACAGCCCAAAGTCGAAGCCCAGTGAGCTGAAATTGGTGAATAGCGCAGCAAAGTAAGAGAATCGCGCGATGCGGAGGGAGTTGCGATAGGGTGAATAAGAAGATACGGGAGACCTGACGGATCGCATTTCTGACAGCCGTCGCTCGATAGTTTTGAGCTCGCTGCCTTCGAGATCCTGGCCATTGCGGTTGATTAGGCTCGTCTCGACCAGCAACAATGATGATGAGATCATGTCTATAAAGCTGAAGTCGCCTTCTTTGGCCAGCTGGGAGAGAAGTCGCCTCGTTGATTGGGGAAGAAGCTGGAACCACTTGCGGACAAGCTGCGGTCTGCTGGAAAGTGGTCTGCTGCTGGGGCGATAGATCTGTATCTCTTTTTTGTTGGTGTGCGAGCTCGGGGTCGAATACAGAGATGCCGGCGTGACTGTAGTGGGTAGAGAAGATGATGAATACGCCCTGGTACCAGTTGGGTGTGTGTCTTCGGCCGGAGTCGATGTCGCTGCCTCTGTCTCGGCAAGACGGAGCAAGGCAGAGAAGCTCTCGGTAGGGGTGTCCGCTCCCGCAATTGAACGGCTTCCACTGGAGATGATACTGGGCAAGCCCATCATCTCCGTCGCGAATGAGGTCAACGGCAGATTCTCTAGCCATGCATTACCGCCGTCGTAGCTCCATGTATTGGAGTACGGCTGCAGTAGACTCGCGTCAATCAACGGATTCAGAGACGACAATTCTTCATGAGGCTGTGAGAGGTCCGGGACTGGACTCGCTAGAGGCGTCACCTTGTCCCGACCAGAATCAAGCACAGACTCCTTCCCACGGCCCAGGGAGGCCACTTTGGCCTCCAGCTCCCTCAGTCTCTCTCTCTTGCGCTGACGATATGCTCTCTGGGCCCTGCAATTCTGCATCCGCCGCTCAGCAGTAATCGGTTTGTTTATACGTCGTCGCGATTTCGTAATCTCCTGCGAAGATGATTTTGTAGCCTTGGCTTCATCGCTCGCTGGCCGTTGGATTGTGTCGCTCCGGCTTGTCATGGCCGAGGCACTCCGGCAACGCTTACTCTGTAGAGGCTTGGATGAGGCGCTCGATCGTGGAAGCTGAATGCTGATTACGAGGCACACTTTCTTGGCTAATGACTTAGAAGTGATGAGATAACTTTCAAATTGACAAGTGAGTCAAGAATCGTTGTTTGACGAAGAGGTATGAAGGTGATGGGGTTGAAGTTGATCTGATCAGATGGTGCTTACGAGATGACACTCAAGGTGCTTACGGTTCGGGCATTGCTAGTCCCTGATGTATCCGAGAAGTGTCTAGACACTTGAGGTGGCCCCTATTGACGGGCTAAAATGCCCCGAGTATACTCGTGGGGTACCGGTTCTGCTCGCGGAGTTAAGCATAAAGACGTACCCCCCTGACTCTCTGCTGCAAAACGCCTTTCGAGCCGCGAGATCGGGTATCTGGTAACATATAACGAGCGAGGGTCGAAACAAGCTCCGACGTGGAGTAACAAAACACATGTAATTCGTCACGCTATCCATAACTCATAACTCCTCCGCTTGACCAAATGCCACATACGCTGTCGCTACTATCGATCAGTTAACTATCTACGCTTTCCAACGCTTTCCAAGACCTGGGTCTTCTCTTCTCTAATTAAACTCGCTTTCAAATCGCTCAATCGCTAATATCTCAGAAATCATCTCCCCCAATTGGCCCAGTGCTCTGCGGCTCCATCGTTGGCTTTGATGTGGCACATGCCAAACTACATGTAAAGGTCAGCAAAGCATGCCAGAATGAGGCGAATCTAGTGTCCTTTACTTACACGAAAATCAATAGTCATCAAAGAAAAGAGGCGCTCTCCCATGTAAGTGCTCATTTCAGTCTTGGACTTGTGCTCCTTTCGGGCCATGACCCTCTCGATCCTCTTGATGCCTCGGGAGTCTTCGACGACGCGGACGTAGGGGCGCTCGGCTCCCATGTTCTTGTCGACCCTGATGTACTGACCACGCTTGAAGAGGCGGACATCGGCGAGGGGGCAGTTGCTGGGCACCAGCGGAGCCGAGTTGAGCTCGTCGGCAAGCTGCAGGACGGTGCAGAACCTGGCGACGATGTGCGTCGACGTCGGGCTGAGCGCCCAGATCTTGCGGCACACAGTCGGGGGCAGCCGAGGGAGGCCGAGGAGTTCAAAGACGATGTTGAGCTGCTGCGCAGCGACGGGGTCGTAGAGCTCGTCCAGGTGCTCCACGCCGTCGACGGCCGAAGTCCGCCTGGCCGCCATGAAGAGACGGCAGAACTTGTCTTCGGAAAGACAGAACTTGTTGAAGAGCATGAAACAGTCCGCATGGTAAGTCGACTTGCCCCAGGGATCCCGCGTGCAGTCCTTGCAGTCTTGTTGCTTGCAAAAGACGGCGCGGTTGGTCCGTTTGAGGAGCTTGTCCTTTGGGAAGGGGGGCACTCTGTATATCTTTCCCTCAAACGTGGTGAAGGACTCGTGGCGAGCTACAGCCAGTGTCAGCCGATATGCACTGAAGGTCATGGTACATGAGGAGAATCTTTGTTTCTCTTACTTGCAACGAGGATTTGATTCCTCTTGACTGGCCTGTTGCAGGCACCGCAGACAGGCCCGATATGGATGTGAGGACGGCTGTCGTAAGGCATGTTGGATATTGATTGATGATGATGTCAATCGCTTTTTCGTTGATTCTGCATATGACTTGCGTCGAGAGCGAACAGTCGGCTTAGAAGTCGATCAAAACTTGGATCGGAGCATTGAGATGGACGGAGAGTTTTATGGAGGGGATGTTTACAATGCATCTGGGACTCAAACCCTTTTATAACACCCTCTCAGCCACAAACATCGAGATCGGTTTGGCTCGCTTCTTGAAGGTTTGAAAACTGATACAGAAACCATAGTCTCTAGACGATAAGTCCTTGACGAGGGACCAGTCTCGAAAGTATGTTCAGCGCCACGCCCTGTTGCCTCAAAGTCGACCTGGCAATTCGTCCTCGCCATTAGTGACGCTGCCGTCTTATACCTATTTGGTTGAGCTCAGATTCGGTTGCCTGAAGGATTGGAGGTGGTGTTTGACTGTCTCCAGATTCTGACTGACTGGATGGACTCCAGACAAAAGGTTACAAGGCGTCACCAGACCTCACCTTGAACGTTTGAATTGCTACCCTGTCTTCCTCAAGCTTCTCATGGCATCTTTGTGTGGCTGTTTCCATGGTAATGGCACTGAATCCCCCGAGTATGTTCAGATTGGCTGAAGGTTATCTTGCTGCTTATACCGAATCTGTCCAAGATGAAACCACTGCCAGCGTATCATTCAAACAGCCGAACTACAGAAGTAAGACAGATAAACTCAGAATAAGCTTAAATACTCGGGCGTTGTTCCCGTGGACATGTCAAGTTCCACTGCTCCGGGGTATTCTCCCATACGATTATGCTGTGGGTGTCATTCATACCTGACCCACGGTGTACGCAAGCAAAGTTGTAGACTCCAGTTCTTTGAAATGGCTCGTCAAGTTGATCTCCCTAAACCAATATCCGGGCTGCCTTGAAGGAATATTCATGGAGATTTTGAGTACATGTAAATGCTTATACGTACTAACAGAACTGCTAGTGTTTCCTCGGCAATTCTGTTAGTGTTGTGTAAGTTACTCTGGCGGTAGATCTTCCGTGAGTTGGCGGAGATTTGGCTCCAAAGCGGTGGAGATTGAGTGCGTTAGCGATCGGAAAAGGCACAGGGTCCGATCTCTCGACTCTAGAAAGGCTTATCGCCACCGTTATCCTCTGGTCTCCTGCGGACTTTTGTTGCGGCGGAAACGACAGTCTGTAGACGACAATCATCAGTAAGAATCACCTTTATTGGTTCATTGCGATGCTGCTTGATATGTACTTGTATATATCTGCCACGTCTCAACCTGCATCTCTTTCCTCAGTCTCTCTCTTATCCAGCATCTTGTTCCATTTTTAGCAAAGCGGCATCCGGCGATGGCGATCTAACAGGGGCCAATCAGCGTCTAGGATGCGTGGGCGTTGACAGCGGCACGGAGTCCGGGGCAAATGAATGGTTGGTGATTCCGGACTGGTGTTCCCGTAACTGCTCTCGAGAATCTTGACAGTACAATAGATTGTATGAGTATAGCAAGGCGAGGACGGAGATGATGGTAGTGTAATGTTGAGGATACCTAGCAATCAATGCCATCTTCTCCCGGCAAGTCTACCTGTAGGTACACCCCGGCAGAGATCATGTGAACTGTCCACTGGAGCAGACGCTCTCCAGGGCCCCTCTGCAGGCCGTCCGCCGCTGAGCTCAACAAAAATGCCCCTATATCGCGGTCGCCCCTTGACAGGCGCACGCTAAAATTCTGGGTACAAGTATCGACATGTACAATCCATGACCGCTCGACCTCGACCTCGACTCGAGTTGTCATCCTCTCTTCCTCCTTTAACACCCGACATCACTTACCACGACGAAACCCTTCTACAGTCTCACTGTCACACATCTAGTCGTCACTGTCATCGTCAGCGTCATCCTCCTGCACCAACTCGCTGCAACTCGCATTCGCTAGTATTACCACTCGCATTGCGCCACCTTTTGCAATCCTCTCGGAATCCGGCTCGCACAAACCCCGAACCACTCCCAGGCCTTGCCTCTAAACTCCGTCCGACCCTCCGCCGCCCAAACCCGGCCGCCTCACCAACGAGTTGCGTGGCCGCAGCGCAAAGGATTCGAGCGCTGCGTTTGTCATACGGAATCTTGTTTGGTGCCTGGTGCATGGTGCATTAGGTGTCTTTTTCTCCTTTCCTCTCCGATAAAAGCCTGCGCGCCGCCCACAACGCCCGCTCTCAGGCAATGCTCAAGACGCAGACCGTCTCAGCGATACTGCACCGATCGCGCCTCAGCTTCCCCGTCACCACTTCGCCCGCGCCTCTGCCCGCCACCGCATCCAACATGTCCACCACCGAAAATGCCATCCGCGCTCACCCGCCGCGCGAGGCGCCCGAGGAGCTGCGCCAACAACGGCCTCAGCAGCCCGCGGGCGCATACTTTCCCTTGGGATACAAGGAGGCTGCCTACCAATGGGTATGTAATCCATCAGTTACATGGTCTAACTGACTCTTTGCTAACAATATCATGTTAGTGGTGCGGCGTCACACCGTCCATGGCCGAGCGCAACGTCCTCCAGCACATTCCCTTCCTGAAAGAGGCCACCGCCAGCATGGGCAGCCTCTCCAACACCGACGCGGGCGATCCCTACGGCACCAGGATATGGAGGCGGTCCATGGTCCAGCTCTCCGGCAAGAACCGCGCCCTCAACGAATTCTCCATCGAGCGAGTCGGCGAGGAGACCGAAGAGACACTGGTAATGCTCCACGGCTACGGCGCCGGCCTAGGCTTCTTCTACAAGAACTTTGAGCCCATATCCCGCATTGCCGGCCTGAAGCTGTATGCCCTCGACATGCTGGGCATGGGCAACTCCTCCAGGCCCTCGTTCAAGATCCATGCAAAGGACAGGGAGGGCAAGGTGATTGAGGCGGAGAACTGGTTCATCGACGCCCTCGAGGAATGGCGCAAAGCGCGCAAGATTGAGCGCTTCACCCTGCTGGGCCACTCTCTGGGCGGCTACCTGGCCGTCTCCTACGCCCTCAAGTATCCGGGCCACCTGAAGAAGCTCATTCTTGCGTCTCCTGTCGGTATCCCAGAGGACCCCTATGCCGTCAACTCCGCCCTTCCAGAGCCTAGCGAGTCCACAATGCAGAACGAGTTCACTGTCGACCAGCAGACCACGACGACGAGCAAGAACGGGGCTGCCCTTCCGCCCAGACGTCCCTACCCCAACTGGCTCGTCTGGCTCTGGGATGCCAACGTGTCGCCCTTTAGCATTGTCCGAATGGCTGGTCCCCTCGGGCCTCGTTTCGTGTCTGGCTGGACCTCGCGACGGTTCAACCATCTTCCAGCCGAGGAAGCCCAGACTCTGCATGACTACTCATTTTCTATCTTCAAGCAAAAGGGCAGCGGCGAATATGCCTTGGCCTACATCCTAGCGCCGGGTGCCTTTGCTCGCCGACCAGTCATCAACCGCATCCAGGACGTTGGTCGCCAGCCGATCAAGGGTCCGAACGGCGAAGTCGTCGGCAAGGAGACGGGCTTTCCCATCGTCTTCATGTACGGCGAGAACGACTGGATGGATGTTGCCGGCGGTCTTGCGGCCGAGGAGAAGCTGAAGCAGGTCAAGGCCAACATTATGCGCACCGGCACGGAAGAGGACAAGGCCAACGAGAACGGGAGCTGCAAGGTTGTCATCGTCCCCAAGGCGGGCCACCACCTGTACCTTGACAATGCCGAGTTTTTCAACAATATCATGAGGAAGGAGATGGAGGATGTCAAAGAGATGGAGAAGCGCAAGCGAGCGGATTCGTCCTAGATTTTTTCTGTTTTTACATTTGTTGTACTTTTCTGGGATTGCATTGAGCGAGGAGCTATTACAGGGTATACGGCGTTGAAGAGGGATTGATACGGGCGAGATGATGGTCACTGATATATGGCTTTTGGATTAAACAGGGCATGAGGGTGGCATGTCTGGAGGTATATTTCTGTTGGTCATGAAACTTGTCAATAGGACAACTTAATCGGTGATGGCAGTTATTACAATACAAATCACATGGAACTAATCCCGCGGTATGTGTTTAGTTTGAAGTCTTGGATTACATACGATGACTTTCCATTCGTTGCATGACACTACGCCGCCGTAACCTCAACCTTGGTCTTGTCTATCGCACAAAAGTATCAGCTTAATTCATCCCAATCCATCATCAAAGCAGGATATACTCACAGAAAGCAACGTGGTCCTTCAAATCAAGCGCCCCTTCAAGCGGCTCCTTGTAATACCACGCCGCATTTTCAAGCTTTTGGCCTACAAACTCATCAGCACTCCCTTTTCACTCATCCCAAAATCCTATTCCCATCTGTTGATATTATTTCCTTCGTCTTCAATCAAGTAAAAAGAAAAAAAGAAAAGGAAAGAGGAGAAGAAAAAGATAGGGAAAAAACGCACCGTCAACTTCAAGCGTATAGTAGCTCGCATCCCCCTTCCAAGGACACCACGTGCTCAGCCCCGACCCCCTCAAGACGTCCTTGTTCACGCTCTCGGGCGGGAAATACACGTTGCCCTCCGTCTCGCGCCACGACGTCGCCTCCGCGACGACGGTGCCGTTGACGCGCGCCGTTGCGTGCCCCGTGCGCGGGGTGATGGATTTGCCCACCATGTTGGAGAGGAGGTTCTTGAGGAACGAAATCGTGGCGGTTCCTTTTTTCCCCTTTCTTATCGATTTATATGGTCTTATAAAGAGGCGGGCATAGATTTGCAATGTGGGATGACGAGATGCTTGAGACGAGGCTCGATATCTGTCGTACGAGGTAGACAAGATGACTTATATAGGAGATCAACGACAGGTGGCTAAGAGTGCATGATTTCTAATAACCTCCAGCTATTCCAACATCTCGTCAGCTGCGGGGTCAGACATCCATCTCCCCCTTTCGTCATCCAAGCCACCAAGATCTCGGAAGGATTCCAAATCAGATCAATCTAGATGCAAGATCCCTGAATTCTGATCAATGGTTTCGCGCTCAGCCATATCACGAGTGGTATTAATGTCAACCTCACAAAGAATCAACATGCAAACTATCAATGATTATAATTCATATACCATCAAACAAAGCGTCTGCTTGCTATGCATTATCCAAGGTAGGGCGTCGAGTCTTCCCATGTAGTCAAATCCACCCATGACCATTGTAATCGCTTCTTCGCGAGGATATCTAGTAGGTCTCGTATCAAGTCTCGTCAACGCCACGCAAAATGGAATCCCTTGCCTCTTAGTTTGTCTCTTCTTCTTGCTTCCTTCTTTCAAATCTTCTCCTAGTGTATTTGGAAATCATCAAAACAATAAACGCCACGCTGCCATCAATTTTGATCCATCATAGGTTGATCAAGTCAATCTCTGAGAAATCCGGAGGGTATCTGCCGTACACCACGCGCACTTTGCTGTCCAGCGCAGTGCCCTCGTTGCTGATCCAGATGTGCTCACTATAGCTGCGGGTTCGGCGCACCTCGTCGTCGCTGATGCCCAAGTCATCTCGAGGAATCCAGACAACGGGCCGGCGCGCTCGCAGGGCAGAGTGCAGGAAGGCATGGCGAACCAGAACGTCTCTCTCCTCAGGGGTAAGGTCCTCGATTTCGTCGTGGATCCCTCCGTACAGCGCTTCTCCTATCGCGCGTTGTGCTTCGAGATCCTTGGTTCGCTGCTTTCGTCGGTACTCGGCGGCCCGAGAGTCGTCATCCATCAAGGCCAGCTTTCGCAGCTGGTTGCCACCGTCTTTGGCCCAAGATCCAACTTGCTTCCCGCCTCCCTTGGCCCAGGATCCCACCTTCTTCACAGGGTTCGCGATGCGCGCAACGCCTCCCTTGGACTTTTCAGGGTGGATGTTGCTCAGCTCAATGTCATCTCTGCTTTCCATCGATGTGGAAGGTTTCTCAGCTGCATCCCGGTCCCGTCGGGCTTCATCGCCTCCCTCGTTGTCTTCGTGATCAGAGTCAGCGGTCAGTCCAAAGCGGCGATCTTGAGCCCGCTGGAACGCTTCATCGCGCAACACGGCCTCGTCTTCAAAGGTGATGGGCAGATATCGGAAAAGAGGCGAAAATGACTTGTTCAGGAGAATCTGGTATAGAATAGTCAGGATCAAGGACACGATCATGACGATACCGTGTGGCGTGCAAGTGTGAGAGCCCGAATCATCGACCACGATGAAGAACAGTCCGGCCAGACAGAGCTCCATGACGTATATGCCTGTGAATGTCTGGTTGAGGGCTCGAGGATACAAAACACCGCCGGTGTCGACCTCGAACCGGGTAACGTAGAGCATGGAGTACCGCTGAGCAACCCAGAGGAGTCCAAACGTGATGACGGCAAAGATGGAAATGAGTGGCGCGACAACGCTATAGATGATGGCAATGCAGGCAAAGTTGGTATAGACCGGGAAGAAGGTGCCCCAGTTGACGTCGCTCAGGTTCGTGTTGCGAGCCCACTTGCTGCGTGCAGTGTTGTCAAAGATCCGAGCCAAGATGAACCATACAAAGAGGGCTCCGATCTGGAGCAGAGTACCGGAACTGGTGGACAAGGCCTGAAGAACCATGTAGGAGAAGAAGTAGTTGGCGGCTTTTGGTAGGTTTGTTGCCAGGAGATCCAGCACGGCCTTGACCGAGTCGAGCTCAGTAATGTTGTCCACCAGCTTGTCGATGGATGCGGCAAAGAACGAGGCAATGGACACAATGAGGAAGACTTGGACGAAGAGAAAGGCAAAGTAAAAGACCTGCACGAACTCGGACTTTTGCGCTCCCGTCTTGGCGCCCTTAATTTCGCCCAAAAAACTCAGAATCCTTGGCACAAGGAAGAGGAGCAGAGCGAGCACGGCGGCGGGCAGAACACCTGCAACCGCCTTGGCCGCATTCTCCAGAGCCTTGCTATCCCTCAGGAAGCCGAGCCAAGATGTCTGCTGGATGAGCTGATCCAACTGACCCAAGGCTGCCGTCCATGCAACGGGAATAGCCCACAGGAAGATCATGGCCAGCACCATCAGAGTAACCGCGCCGGTGCGAACCCACTCCTGCCACCACGAAAGAGCCATGTTGCCCCAGATGACGTCCCGAGGCGAAATCTCATTCACGCGCGGCGCCATCTGTCTGGGAACGTGGTGGATGATGCTTTGGCACGCCATGTGGGCTGCCACCTGATGGTTGAACTGGATGAAAGCCGAGTTCATCAGGGGGAACCGTTCGGGGTGCTTCTGGTCTTCCTCGATTTCCATATTCAGTCGAGCCAGCTCCGTTCTGCACCAGTAAATGGTATCAACCTTTTGGCTAATCAACGGGAGACCAGGCAGCCATGAGATGCCCCAGGGCGACAGTCGGTGGGTAGGACGGTCCGTCTTCTTAAGATACTTGGCCCACTCGGCCTCGGTCTCTTCCTCTTCCACCTTGTAGTCCTCGTTGAAGAAGACGGCCGGATAGTCGCCCGTCTCTTTAGCCTTCTCGCTCGTAAAGGGCAGGACCCCCTTGATATTTTGCCACAGCGTTTTCTCCTCGGTGCCCTGCTTGCCCATGTAGTCGTCGCCCTCGTTCTGCTGAGGCACTGGGGAGGCGTAGCCGCCGGCGGGCGTCTTCCAAAACTGCCAGAACTTGGGCTCTTCCATGTTGTACATGTCGTTGATGTTGTCGAGCTTCCGGACCGTGTTTCCCTCTACCGTGACGGGGCCGTTTCCGCGGATAGCTTTGGTAGACCCAGCCGAGGCCGAAGACGGGCCTCGCGAATGTGTCTGCGCGCGATGGGCCGCAAATGAAGGATAGCCCTGGGGTTGAGACCCTGCGTCTCCTTCGTGAATAACTGATTTGCGTGCCAGACTCATGAAGCCATTGTTTGTCCCAAACTCATCCATCTGGTCGCCAGCCTTGTTGAACGCTCCCTTGATATTCTTCAGTACCGCCACGCTACTACCATCAGACATTTGGGACTTCTGGTCATCGTCGTCGGAGTCTGAGGAACTGGAAGAGGATTCGTGGGATTCCTCCCGAACATTGGTGAGCTTGCGTAACTTACGCTTGTGCTTGTCCTCGATTCGGGACTCTCGAACGCTCTCGTCAACGGTGTGCGGGACGTGGTGCTGCTTGCCATCGTTGGTCCCTTCGCCGCTGTTGGCCATTCGCTTGGCCTCGGCGTCCTCTTCGGCTTGGCGGGTGGCCTTTTCCTTCTTTGACAGTCCTTTGCGTTGCTTCTTTTCCTCGGCGTTTCGTCTCTTCAGCTGAACTTTCTTGGCCGCCCGGATGAGTTCAGTCTCGGCGGCTTCAAGCTGTGCGTGGATCTCGGTTCGGAGATTGACCTTGTCCAGGAGGCTCGTGAGATCCCGGTTGATCCAGATATTCCGGATCCCGCCAGGGAAGACGTCGAACAAGCCGGACAGCGCGTCCTCGCTCAGCCACTTGGAGGGGATGGAGTTGACCAGCACCGTGGTCGCGGAGGCCCTGAGCCGGTGCTCTGCGCTGGTCAGATAGTCTTGGCGGACTTTGATGTAGGCGCGCATCTCAAAAAAGAAGACACTGCAGACCCAGATGATGACGAGGAGCGCCATCAGCAGGTGAGCACCATAGCGACTAGTCTCTGTCGCCTTGACGTTGCCCCAGGCCAGGGTGTCCAAACCTGTGGGCACAAAGGCAGGATCGGTGCTGTCGGTGCTGCTGCTGCTGCTGCTGCTGTTGTTGCTCGAATCCGAATCGGTGCCGTTGCGAAAATCGATATTCTTCCCACGACCACCGACGTAGTTGATGGGGACGAGGATGGGCACCACGATGGCGCAAATGGGGATAAAGATAATGAGGAGCGTCTTCAAATAGCGGAGAAAGAAGTAGGCGTCCAAGCCGCACTTGTTGATGACTTCTCGATCATTGTACTTGATCAGAGTCCTAATCAGCCGAAAGAAGTTGTTTGGGGGAGATTCGGTTCGTTCGCGCTCGGGGACAAGATATGTCTTTGGCTTGCTACAGGACAGTTACATCGTCAGCATGCATGGCGTCGAAGCAGCGAGATGGTGGCTCGAGATCTGGGAGAAACGGGGCCTCTGTACTTACAAGACTCTGGCCAGTTTGTTTCTCAGAAGAACGAACAACAGGAGCTGGACGAAGAAGATGATCACGGAGACCAGGATGGCCGTCAGGAAGCTCACAATGCCGATGCCTTCGCTCTTCTGACCATCGCCCGCCTCCTGGGTAGCTCTTCGCGCCAGAGACGCGGTCGCCATGATGACCCTGTGAGGCCATGGCTGATGGCCATCCAATGGGTTTGTCTCCATGGCTGGAGTCAGAAAAGAAAGGTGCTCGCCGTGCGCGGAGCGAAAAGGAGTTGACCGCCCAACTCGAGGGTGTACTTAGGACGTAATCAATGTCGAAAATGAAGTAACAGGAATAGCATCTGCATGAAGACGATAGAGACGGGGAAGTCGAGCTGTGTAGGGCGTCGGTCCGACTGTCTGCGCCCCTCTGGGGGCTTCGGAGGATATGCGCTCGAGGATGTCGAAGTCGAGGGGAAAGACAAAGAAGCCAGCCGTGTGCTTCGCGATCAATGGGGAGAAGGGCGAGGTGGAAAAGGAGAAGGAGAAGCCGGCCAGGTGTGACAATGGCAGTGTTTGTGGTCTGTTGTTCAGTGAAGCGGTGGAGGCAAGCAACAAGCCGTCTGGTGGAGAAGATTTTTTTGCCCACACCTGCTTGACAGCACCAAGCTCGGACGGTTTTTGCAAAAGCACAGCAGCACACGATGGAGGGATAGGGAAACATGCAAACGGGTCAATTGCACTATTTTACCGACGGCGAGGTTACACGATAAGGTCATGGCGCTGTCCCCCCTGTCCTGTCAGATCCTTGTTTCTGGGCTCTTCGTCCTGGACGTCATCCGCGGCCGTGATTGGCGGCATGTGGTTGCGAAGCGCGCATGTCCAAGACGGCCCACGAGAGACATCGTCGCCATCAAAGGGATTGAGATTGAGAGGGGAAAAAAACAAGGATGTTCTTTGAGCGCCGGTGACATCAGAGGCGCTCAGGCCCTGTCGCTAAGCAGCGGGTGCGGCATGGATCAGCGCGGGTACAGGCGCCAAAAGTCCAGCCTCAGTGAGCACCTTGATTCGCACAGAACGTCCGTGGGCGTCTCTAGACGGATTTAGAGGACGCTCGGGGCGGGTTCATTGGGGCAGATGCGCCGTTGGCTTCCCACTCGCTTCAGCTGCTGCGCCCCACCCGCCCTCCAGTGGCTCAGGGCCTCTCACTGGCTGCCCGTCAGGTTGGGACTGCCCAGGGGCATGTCCATACACGTACCTCTCTGTATTTGCTCTGCTGCAGGTTGGCGGCAATCAATTACACGTAGTACAGGTACCTTGCAAGGAAGCAGCAACGCGCAGTTTATCTCGTACAGGACGCTGCACTGAATCAACACGTATTCCACCAGCACATGAACGGCTTCATTGGCAGATAAGGGGGCTAGCGAGCAAACGGCGGTATGGGCTCCAGCGTGGCAGTGAATGAGAATGTGGATTCGCTCTTCTCCGTCCTGCGCTTGGCGTTGTGGAGCAGGCACTCCGGGGTAATGCAGATGGAAGACGGGATGAGAATCGAAGCCCTCGGGAGAACATCTCCAGCCTTGATTGACGTAACGGTATGGCGCAAGTCGAGCGTGCGCCAAAGGCCGCAAACAGGACAATGTCTGTAGGTATTGATTAAAGGTGACCACGTAGCAGTAATTAAGACACACCTCAACAAGGAGGGAGATGGAGGGGGCGGCCTTTTGCGGTGGCGACGTCAACAAACCGGCCGAAGCTACGACATTCAACAAGCATAGAGTTGATAATAGCAGCTGGTGCTTCCCCGGATCGGGCCTGAATAATACCAGAAATCCTGGAGTCGATCATCAAAAGGACACTCACATGCACCCATGCAGTACGACATATAAGGTCGCACTTGCGATGCCACCAATGTCATGACCGACAGGCGATCGAGATTAGCCGGGCGCGATACGCTGACGCTGACTATCACTGGACCTCATGCTGGATCGTGATCCGGTGCAGGGCACTTCAGGTTGGTGTCCAACTCTGTCTCTCTAACAGACTGATGCCTTCTTTGTTAGAGGTACCTTGTGTGCTTCAGTTCAGGGCTTCGGGACGTTCCGAACGCAATTCCCCACCTGATGCCTTCATTCACAATGAAAGAACACACATCGATCATCAACTCCGAGTCCAGGTACTTTGTAAATTTTAACGGTTAATCTCTCAAGGCTCACACTCCGGATGTCTTTGTTTCCAGAAAGTTCTGTATTCTGGTTTCTTTGTATCAGAGTCGGAAGGGGTTGTGGTGTTGCGTCGCTTGACGTCCTTTTGTCTCACCCGTCAACTCATTGACGTAATATGCCGGTTGTTGGCCCTGGGAAGGAGCTGACCATTCGACATGCCCGACTCTTGCCTGAAATTTCGGTAACAACCTCGCAAGATTCTCCCTCTCTCACCAAAGCATCGTTTATCATTGTCAATCGTCTGGACCTGGTGAGTTCCTGCATATCTGCACCACAGCTGTCTTCTGGACGCCTGAATCAGATCGCCCGTAAACTTGTCTCACGAGCCTCACCATCTATTGAGGAGGCTTGGGGGAGTGATGGCCTGTTGATCCCAACGGCTTTGACGAGCGTTGAACATCGACGTCATCGTAGGGAGCTTCTACTCTCTACGACATAACATCATGTAAGCGGTGCAAAAGCATAAGCCCGGTACGGAGATGTACACTGACCATGTGTAATACAGGGCAGAAGAAAAGCCGCGTCCATATAGAGCTTCCGCTACGCCCTGACAAGCAGGTCACTGGCTCTTGAGTCCTCCTCCCCCAACAACCACAGAACTCTGCGAATCATCTATCGTATGTACACATATTGCCGGGCACACATCTCGAGGTCATCTCAGATTACCAACTGCTACCTGGCAAAGGGGATGCATAGACCGGCTTCCATCTCTATCCCCATCGGGTCAACTCTTAGCGATACGTCTTGCGACTCGTCATTATACCTCCATACGGCGTGCCCCTCTGGCTGTATAGTATCACATCCTCAAATGCACCCACATTTCCGCTGATGGTTATGACTCCATGAAGCTCGTTCAATTCGGCAACCCACTCAGGCAAACCTTAGAAGAAGCCTCTGGCTTTGCTTGAGTGAATGGAGCTTCTATGGGACGTAACGATTCGACTCCTATGTCAAGATACCTTCATCGTCTCTCGTTCGAAAAGAAAAGCAGGCCAACCCATCAATAGAGGCCAGGCTGCTCAGGCTGCCACTAGCAATATGATGCACGCACGTCCCTCAAAGAGGAGTATAAAGTAATCACGTTCGTCATGTGTATCAGTGTATAATGACAGCGTGAGCACTGATGATCTACCTCGGTACCTAGTGGCTCTCTCATAAGAACCGGCCCTGATAACCGAAAGACTGCATCCCAGACGTGTAATAAGCATGAAGAAGTGATATCAAACCGTCAATACAAGCACATTCTCTTTTACACCAAAACGCCCATGGCCCTAACCGCCAACCTGATGTTCCGAAGATACACACTATTCGAACCGGACCCAGAGAGAAATCACCTGTGTGATAGGCATGCCTATTTCTGTGTTGCGAGACGTGTAGGATTCACGTAGGTCTGAGGTTTGTCCTGATGACTGAGAGCATTTGAATCTCCGGTTTCTCGTCGACCATTAACACAATAAGCAGTCCAGACAGCAGCAGCATGCTGTACCAAGAGCCAGGCCACCGAGGAGGCCGCTCGTCGTTCCGCCGGGACGCCTGTCTCCATAATACCCCTGGGGAGGATACTGGCCGTATTGGCCTTGAGCATATTGACCCTGAGCATACTGGCCTTGAGGCCACTGGTTATAGCCGCTGGGATACTGGCCTTGAGGGTAGCCTTGTTGCTGGTTGTAATATCCCATCTGCGGCCCCGGCTGGTAATAGGCTTGCTGTTGACTCTGCGGATTCTGGAAGCCTTGTTGATAGTTGCTGGGCTGACCCTGCTGTTGATAGCCCGCATAGCCTCCGTATCCCCCGTACGCGGCCTCGGGGACTTGGGGTGGCTCTCCGTAGGCTGGGGGATTCTCCCCTCGGTTGTTATTCTTTGGTGCCATGATTCTACCGTCAAGACGCTATTGCGAACGACCCAAGACAACGAGAGAAAGCCGGTCAAAAAGAACGAGGGACACGGCTTGGAGATGTATTCTTAAATGAGGGCAACGGAGAGGCAGTGAGGGGAATGGGAGAAGGAGAGCCGGACAGCGCGTGATCAAAGCCAAAGGACACCGCGGGGCGAAGATTTAAGCTCTCGTCATGGCCACCTTCCCAGCACTTACGCACGCAGACGACGGAACGCCACATTCGATTACGACAAGCCTTCGGGTGTTCGGCGTGGATGGGGGGACGACTCTCGGGGAGCGGCGCATCTCTTAAACTTCCCTAAGACGAGGAGGATTCCATCTTAGTCCTAGTAACTAGCCTTTCAAGCAGCGCCATCAAGCCGCACACATTTCAGGCCCATCTGGATGTCTGTGCGGAGGGATTCGAAGGCGTTGAACTGGACTGAAGGCGCTGCATGTACGAGAACCTTACTAAGGTACCTTGACAGAAATGCAGTTGCTCAAGAGGCGCCTGGCGCGATAAGATAGCATCACGTGACAGATATCACCGCCACATGTGGCTGCTCCACCAGAAATTGCAAACCGCACCAAAGTCGAGAAATTCGCTGGATTGCTTCGAGTGGAAAACCCCACGCTCACCATTCGCCCCTTGTACAATCGCTCTCGCGACGCAGCGCACGTCGGTAATCACTGCAGGGCAGATTTGGGACATTTTCGAATCGAGCGATCAAGCGCTACCAGCAACCATGGCTACCACCGCGCCGCCCAAGGCCAAGTGAGCTTGACCCATCACCACACTCCAAAACTTCACATCTCCTCTCGCCTGCATAGCTCGCTAACCCCACCATTGCAAATTTCAAAAGGCACGATTGGGCCGACGACGACGACATCGAGGAGACCTCCTCCGAGCTGCCGCCTCCCCAGACCATCTCTAACAAGGATGGCACCAAGACGATCATCACATACCGATACAACGACCAGGGCCAGAAGGTCAAGACGACTCGCCGGGTCCGCTACATCACCCAAACCGAGACAGTCAACCCCCGCGTCGCCGCCCGGAAAACGTGGCCCAAGTTCGGCCTGAGCGCCAAGGACCCCCCGGGCCCTGCCCCCGACACCACCTCCGTCGGCGAGAACATCATCTTCCGCCCCAGCGTCTCGTGGCGCAAGGATGCCAAGGAGGAGGGCGCCGACGCCAACGCCCAGGCCATGAAGGACAAGCTCAAGGACAAGAAGGTCAAGTGCCGTATCTGCAACGGCGAGCACTTTACAGCCAGATGTCCTTACAAGGACACCATGGCCCCTGTCGGAGAGACGCCCGCCGCCGAGGCGCCCGCTGGTCTGGCGGACGATCTCGCGGCCGCTGCTGGTGCTGCCGGGGCTGGGAAGAAGGGCTCCTACGTGCCGCCTGCTCTGCGTGGCGACCGCGGAGCCGGAGAGCGCATGGGATCCAAGTACGGCGAGAGGGACGACTTTGCGACACTGCGTGTCACCAACGTATGTTTTGATATCCCCGGTCAGGGACGGAGTGGCGTGCTAACGGTTGTGTTTGTGTCAAACAGGTCTCAGAGATGGCGGAAGAGCAAGAGCTGCGCGATATGTTCGAGCGTTTCGGTCGTGTCACCAGAGTCTTCCTCGCCAAGGATCGGGAAACCGGCATGGCCAAGGGCTTCGCCTTCATCAGCTTTGCGGACCACAGCGATGCCGTCACGGCATGCCAGAAGATGGACGGATTTGGTTTCAAGCATCTCATTCTCAGGGTGGAGTTTGCCAAGAAGGCTCAGTAAAGGAACAAAGTTCCTTGGATTTTCTTGCTGCGGGATGGTTAGGGAGATTTGGTAATGCATATGCTATGACTATTTGTCGAACTGCTCAAATTGTCACCTTTTTGCCTTTTGGGACGTCTGTTGATTCTGCTGAGCGATTGGAACTCGATGTTGAATTGTCGTGGAGATGTGTTTGTAAGCAGAAATTTGAAAGGGGTGGCTTTTGGCGACGGGTTCCTGAGTTGAAGTCGTTTGTGGCTGGCGAGTATCTATTTGCAACACGCATGAAGTCGTTTTCCATAACTGAAAGAATCACCTAGGTACGTAGGTGCATTGGTAGGTACCTAGTGCATGAACACCAGGTGCTCTTGACAGAAGGTGAGGCTCGTTGATAAGTACCATGATTACAAGCTGCTGTTGACCGCGGGTAAATGGAGACACCGAGCTCATCATCCAGCATAAGGTACATGTCCTATCGCCTCGATGGACAGCTAAATCTCGCTTGTGTGGTACGAAGCCCTCTCAAGCATTCAAAGTGGAGCATCCATCTGTTGGGCCAGTGTGGGGGAGACAGAACCAATCATCGTGAGCATCTCGAGCCAGGGTCACGACTTTCACATGTCTGCACTTTTGACCCTGATGATGTTTAGCAGCATTCGTCATTTTTTGCTGGAGAAGTGGGCTCATGGTTCTGGTTTGCCCCGATACTTGGCAGTGCATGGACATCACGTTGTCGCAGTCAACGGCTTCGACGCCAGCGAGTGATTTTGTATGACGGATATTCGAGAGTGCATACGCCTCCAGACCCTGGGGGCACATCAATTCGAGTCGTTCTCCCCTTTCACCGCATCAGTCCCTTATGTCGGACAGCCCAGGTTGTCGCAGCAATGCTTCCCCTCCCCCAGGTTCCCGGTTACTGTGCCTGCTTTAGCCGATGGATAATAGCCCAGCGTTTTGCGTCAGGGGGGGCCCTTCGGGGCTCTACCAACCGTTCCAGTGGGTTTCACCCCCACTACTGACAGAGACTGGGCGGCCCTTCTAGTGATGTTTAGGTGCTGGACCTCTCCACACTGGCATGTTGTGCCGGTAGCTGCGGCGCCCCTTCCCAGAGCTGGGCAGAAGTCACAAGACCCCCAGAGAAGCAGAAGGAACCATTTGAAGGCTTCATCACCTCATCTTCCCTTTTCTCTTCTTCTCCATCGGTCTGTCAACAAACGTCGCAGCGAACAACGGCCTTCAACAACGCCGCTCAACTCGCATCCATAGAGACGGAGCGTCAACCGCTCGTCGTACCAACAGCACCAACCGCTGTCATCCAAGCGACAACTGCGGATCCGTGAGATTCTGCTGTCACTCCTTGCTGCTACGTTAGCCAGGACATCCATCTTCCGCGGCTCGAGATTAGCCCCGAGATCAGCTCGCGTCTAGACCTGCGCATTGGTGGCTCCGCCCTGCAAGCAACGAAACCCGAGCAGAGCCCTGCCTGCAGCTGCTTCTCAACAAACGGTCCTCGCGCTCGTGATTGGGCCTTGCCGAGTTATCTCAGAGAGGGCCAGGCCAGCTAAATAGCCGCAAGCTCGCAACTCGCCCTCTTCGGATTCTCTACACGCATTGAGCCCTCGTATTGTCCTTCAACCGTTCTGCCAATCCAGGCTCGACTCGGACGATAGTCAACTCCGTCCACCATGAGTTCGGCCGCCAACGTCTCGGTCGAGGGTGCTGAGCTGCGGCACCGCCAGGTTCACGAGCCATCGCCAGACGCAAGTGACAGCTCCAATCCCAGTCCTGCGGTGCCGATTGAGTCGCCTACAGCTGCCCAGGATGCCCAAGATGGAAGCATTGACAAGCCAAAAAAGACATTTGGTCGTACACCGGATGGCACAGGTGAGTTGATGCAGTCGAGATCCATATTTCCCGTTTGGGCTCACATAAGCCCGGCATGAAGCTGACCAAAGTTCCCTCGTGGGAGTAGTATTCGTCGTGCCGACTACACATGACATGGTTTCACAGCTCCTTGACCCGAGACAGCCAAAGAACCTTACGGACGCTGTTGTGCTGGCTATCTTGGCGTTGCACATACTCGCAGCATATGTCCTGCCGGCTGGGTACAAGCGTCCTGTGTTTGCGGCCCTCTTCCTCTTCTGGAGAGCCTCCTACAATGTTGGCATCGGATACCTGCTGCACGTACAGTCTCACCACCGGCGCCTCATTACCTGGGCAAAGCGATGGAAACTATTCGAGAATCCGAGCACTGGGAATAACCCTCGCCCGTGGTTGTACAAGCTGCTCAAGCGGGAGCTCGAAGCCAAGATTCCTCAGGACTACGAGTTCGAGAAAGCCCCCATCGAGTACAACACGTGGCTCGTTTTCCGACGGGTTGTCGACCTGATTCTGATGTGCGACTTCGTTTCATACTGTCTATTCGCCATCGTCTGCGGCCACACTCCAAAGGGCGAGAGTTTGCTTATCGGAAGCTCACGCTGGCTTTTCGGCATCGCGCTGGTCGGGTTCAATCTCTGGGTCAAGTTGGATGCTCATCGTGTTGTCAAGGATTTCGCCTGGTATTGGGGCGACTTCTTCTACCTCATCGACCAGGATCTCACATTCGACGGTGTCTTTGAGATGGCTCCCCATCCCATGTACTCGATTGGTTATGCTGGCTATTACGGTATATCGATGATGGCGGCAAGCTACGAGGTGCTCTTCATCTCCATCCTTGCCCACCTTGCCCAGTTTGCATTCCTTGTCGCGGTGGAGAACCCTCACATTGACAAGATCTACAACCCTCCGGCCCCAAGAGAAAAGTCTAGGCCTCGAAGTCCGGTCGATTCCACTGTGGCCTTTGATCTTTCTGTCGAGACTCCTTACTCAGGACCCACATCCATATCGCAGAAGGATCTGCCAGAGCCTGTACACAATCTTGTCGGCCTCCGCAATATTGATCTCTTCCGAGTGCCTGACTGCGTGGTTGTCATTCTCCCAATGTACGTTGCGGCACTGGTTTTTGCCACACCGGCAACTTCTACCTGGAATGCCATCTTCGTCGCCCATGCCCTTGCGTGGCGGATATGGTACCACGCTGGCCTCGGCTTCTTGTTGGATCAACAGTCCAAGTCAAAGATGTGGACTCGCCATTTCCTCAAATACGGCGAGAGTGCTGGTGAGGCCTGGCGCCAGTGGAAAGGCATGTACCACATCAGCATGGTCATGTGCAACACGTCCTTCATCGCAGCTTGCTGGAAGATGTACAATATGCCTGAAGACTGGGGCTACGGCTTTGCCCTCTTCAAGCACGTGCTGGGCGCTGGGCTGATTGCTCTGCAACTATGGACGGCTTTCAGTGTCTATGAGTCTCTCGGCGAATTCGGCTGGTTCTGTGGTGACTTCTTCTTTGACCACGAAGCCAAGCTGACCTACACCTCCATCTACCGATTCCTCAACAACCCCGAAAGGGTCTTCGGGACCGCCGGCATCTGGGGTGCTGCTCTCATCACTTGGAGCCGAGCCATCTTCATCATTGCCCTGGTCACGCAGATTCTCAACGTCATGGTAATCGCGTTTGTCGAGCGACCCCACATGCAGAAGATCTATGGACGAAGCATGCGCCAGGAGGCGGGCCTTACCAAGTTCATCAAGCGATCATTGCCGCCTCCGGTCAAGGTATGGCAGGAGAGCGTCGACAAAGTCCTGGACGACACGACACACTTTGTCGAAGAATTCCTGGACAGCGCCCGCCCCAAGTTCAGTTCGGGCGTCAAGACCATTGTCCGGGATACGACTGCTCTTTTCAACGTAGCGCCTGCCCGTCTCACGATTACGAGAATCGCACCTGATCTCGCGGGACTGGATCCCAAGCACTACTCGCTCACCATCGAGGGAACGCAGTCTCTTCAGTCGGCTATTGACGAGAGGGCCACCGGCAAAGAGAGCTTCTCAGGCCGCTTTCCCAAGCTTATTAAGACCAAGACGTTTGAATACGGCGCACCTCTTCGAGTCAAGTGGCGAGCCCCCGCAAACCATAGCAAGGAAGACTGGATTGGCTTGTACATGGTCACGGACAATCGCTCCCGAGAGACGACAGAAGTTTCTTCCCTTGGAAGATGGACGCCCACATGCACTGGCGTCTACGATGCCTCGACAGCAGAGACCAGCATTACCGTTCAGGAACATCCCGTGCCGAAATCCGATCCCTCAGACCCTGACATGGTGGAGGGCGAGGTTGTCTTCCAAGGAGACAAGCTGTGGTGGACGCAAGGTGTCTTTGAATTCAGATACCACCATGATGGACGCCACACCGTCATGAGCATCTCGGAGCCGTTTGAGATTCGCATCAGCAAGTTTACCGAGGACGACGTTGATGCTGATGTTCGTACCAAGGCCGTGCTTGCCAAGGCTGTAGAATCGGCCCTCCTACCCATTGTCCAAAACTGCTTGGACCGCGACGATGACATTGCGCCGAGCACCGTGGATGAATCCTTCGGTAGTCATGTGGAGCGAGATGGCAAGTACGCCAAGAGAATTGTCTATGCCATTCGAGAGATGTTTGGCGTAGAGTTTGCCCCGGCTGTCGTCCTTGCGGACCGCAGCGTGAGGAAGCTGGCATGGAGAATCTGCAACGCCAAGGAGGTTCTGGTAAGTCATTTGCTTATCTTGCAGATGTTGATTGCCGACCTGATTCAACTAATACGATTTCCAGGCACCGTACAGCATGTCCCACTCAAAGGGTACCGCGACCCCAGAAAACGAAGATATGTTGAAATAATGATGGATTTCTTGCATGTTCATGTCCTTTATGATAGGATATAGAGGTAGAGGTGGCGCAAGATCGATAAAAGTTATGATACCAAGGAAGGCGTCTAGGATATGCGTCTGGGCGATAGATAGATGTCGATACAATCTGTTTAATACCCTCTGTTACCGAGATGGTGTTCATCATGTGCTTGATGGGGGCTGGGCCAGCAATATGATTGAAGATTGGTGGAAGTTCTCTGGCAACGGGTATCGATGCGATGCCAACTGTCACCGCTCCCCCACAGAAGTGTGCCTTGCCTGAGGACGGCTACCCGGAACGCTTTGGCCGAGGCGATGGTGGACGATGAATCGCTGAGTGGGGGTCAGAGGCTAAGATACAGAGGTTCATTCCAGAAAGATTGAGATTTGGCTGAAGTGAGATTGCGAATACAGGTGAAGCGTCCAAGTTGATATGGGGTACCGCTTGGTGTAGGGAGATCAGACAGATGGCACAGATGTGTCAGAATGAATTCGACTGGAGAGTTTCTTAGTCGTAAGGTGCTTAGTCCTGATGCTCAATTCGGATTATTCTCAGAGTGTGAGTGAATTGCTTCGTACGACGGACGAGATCTGTATGTGGGCGCCGGGGAGTGAGGCGGGCGGTAGTGCTGAAAACAAGGCCCGAATGCGGGATGCGGGATGCGGGACCGGCGGCGGTGACGGGATGGTGGACTATCGTGTCATTGATGAATATCAAGTGCCGTTCCTTGGTCTAGGTTAAGTAGTGTTCGCCTCCTCGAGGGGTGTTGCAGATTGGTGTAAGATATGGATGTATGTGACTGTGGTTCAGTCAATCTTGAGATGCGGCGGCAGAAACCCAGGGCGAGAAAGATATATGGACGCATATCCCACGCCAGTAAATGCTTGATTATGGCTGCCAACGCCGGTAAGACGGGATATTGCCACAGAAGCCGAGCTGACAGTCGAATCCGTCTCCATCTGTCAAACCTCGAGTCGATACTCCGCTTCTCCGCGACGGCTGACGAGCGTGCGACTGACTAGCCTTGTATCAGCCATTGCCCTGGAACACTGCATCATCAACCGGCACATGACGACCTTGTTGTTGTTGTTGTGGTTGTGGTTGTTGTACTTTCGGCGTTCTTGGGGCGTCCTAAAGTGCTACGTAGCACGGCATCTCCACCGCCAAAAGCACCTCCAGGACATATGGCAAGTTCGATGTCTGTAGGCGCCCTATTCCACAGGGGCAAGGAGACAAACAGAAAAGGGTCGCTTCAGACCCCCAAATACCTTTGCCCCCCACCTTGTCAGCAAGCTCCAGGGGTTCGACTGAAAGCAGAAGCAGACAAAAGCACAAGCTGACTGTTTCCTCCTTCCCATATAGGCAGGCGATGTCACTGTAGCAATGCCTTGGTCTCGATTTACCAAACGTGAGCACTCGTCATCGCAAAGCTTGCTTCCTCTTCGAAACTGGCCTTGCGGATGTTCCGATGATGCTACTACATACCTGCGCTGCAGTCATCTGTCGCATGCAGGGAGCTTGTTCATTCTGCCAGGGACAAGATCTGCAGTCAAAGGTCTGACGGCTATTGGGGTTAAAAGCCGCGCAGCAATTGGCGGGTTGCTTTGTTGTAACCTCAGTCGCCCTGTCTTGGTTGTTGAAGTTCGATGCCGATCTCATAAATAGCATGGACATTTGCCTGAATCGCGTCTCACTTATTTTTTGTCTCTCCCTTCTTCTCCTGTGAGCTCAACTGACGGCCGTCTTCTCTCCTTGACAACATCATCCATTGCCCTCCTCGTGCCATCACAGCATCGTCCTTGCACAATGCCTAGCCGCCGCAACCTCCAGAGGAGCCTCGTCTCAACCCTCCTCTGCGCTGGCAACCTCGCGTCTGCCAGCCTCGTCTATGTCTCTTCCTACTCTCAGACTGTGACGACGCTCAACTACACCCACGGCCAAAACACGGGCATCCAGAAGCTGAGCCCTCTGGCCGTGTCTCAGGGCTGCTCTGACAACCCTTCGTGGCTGACCCTCGACGCCACGGACTCAATTCTGTACTGCATCAACGAGGGCCTGAACACACCCAATGGTTCGCTCACTGCCTTCAAGACGACTGCCAGTGGTTCACTGCAGCAACTGGGTCAGAGCAGCACGCCCAATGGCCCTGTGAGCGGCGTCGTGTTCGGCAACAACCGCCATGGTCTGGCCGTTGCTCACTAGTAAGTGCATCAGTGCCCAAGTTCATATAGCTTCGGGTGAATGATTGAGTGAATGAAGAAGTCTGACCGTGTCTTCTTGACTTGCAGTGGCGGCTCCGCTTTCACCACCTGGGACGTCTCCGATCCCAACAGCCTCAAACATCTCCAGACCAAGACCTTCAAGCTGACTGGTCCTCCTGCTCGCCCCGACCGCCAAGATGCGCCTCACCCTCACGAGGCCGTTCTCGATCCCACGGGCAAGTTCCTGCTCGTTCCCGACTTGGGCATGGACCTCATCCACCTCTACTCCTTCGACCCGAACACATTGGCTCTCAAGGACATCACGCCGCTCAGCGTCAAGCCCGGCTCGGGCCCGCGGCACCTTACCTTTGTAGTCAAAGGCAGCAAGACCTTTGCCTATCTCGTCACTGAGCTGGGCAACACCATTATTGGATATAATGTGACGTATCCAAACGGTCAGATCAAGTTGACTGAGATCTTCAACATTCCCAGCCACGGCGCAGGCCCGGCTGAACCCAGCAGCTACGCCGCTTCTGAGGTTGTCGTTTCTGTAAGTTCGACGGCCCTCACCTTGAACACCTTCGTCTTCCCGAGGCGTCATGCTGACAGATGTATCCCAGCCTGACACAAACTACCTTATTGTCTCCTCCCGAGCGGAAAACAGCACCTCCATCCCCGACTTCGATGACCCTTCCCGCATCATCCCATCCGACCCTCTGATCAACTTCAAGATCAACCCGAAAACCGGCCAGCTCCAGCTTCTGCAGATTGTCCCCGCCGGCGGCCAATTCCCACGCCAGTTTTCCATTAACAAGGAGGGCAACCTGCTCGCTGTCGGTCTGCAGAACGATGGCCGCGTCGTCTTTGTCGATCGATCCCCCGAGACTGGCCTCCTCGGTGGTTTTGTTGCATATGCGGATATCGAGGGCCAAATCACCGCGGCTATCTTTGATCAGAAATAGACAACGTCAAGGTTAGGCCCTGAGCTTACTCTGTGAATTAAAGGCCTGTGAGTCTAGATTAGTTCAATGCTGTATATATGACGAACGTTCCATCATCAACGCTGTGTTATCAGAGAGGCTTTCCCACCTCCCAATGTCTGTCACCAAGCATTGCTCTGAAACAATGTCTTACATCCGAACTGCGTGTGGGTGTCGCTTCAAGAGATCAAATCTTCCATCTGACGGTTGTATCCAACGTCTCGCTAGCAAACGTCTAAGCCGGTATCAGTTACGACGCCATTGATATCCTGTGGTATGTAAATGATGCAAGTGGTTACACTGCAACACCTTCTGATAAGGATGCACAGGCGCGTCTGCATCAGCCGTGAAACGACGTTTGCCTGTACGCGTCCGAAGCACTACTGCATCTTTGCGCAGACAGACAGGCACAAGTGCATGCAGGACGGGTATGGCACTGTATTTGCACGTCAGTAGTAGGTATAACCTATCAACGAGATTCGGTACATTTGCAGAGTAAAAATGATTCTGGCGGCTAAAGAAACTGTGATTCGGTCCGACCAACCATATCATCATTGCAAAGTGTGATCCTCGAGGTCATTGGTGAGATGGCTTATTGCCATACAGTGACTGTCTGGATAAAGTCGGGGCCTTGGTGAGTATGCACAACTCTATCACCGTTTCGTCAGCGTGGCCCACATAGGTCTGGAGGTCACTTTTGCTTGTCCTTGGAGTTGGCTCTGGGGTTGTTTGAGAAGGGTGCCTGGTGGCGTCTTGGAGATTTTGCCGTATCTGGAAATGTACGGTTTGAGGATGTACCTTGGGGAAGCTACCTCCAATGCCGCCTCTTACACATTGCAGCTTCAGGCCGCTAATGGACGCTCAAATGTATGAGGCCACTCGGCCAGCAGAAGCTCGTTGAGTAGGCCAGTCCCAAAAGCTCTTCCTACTTTCTCATCATCGGGCTCTTCATCAGCTCTGGTGAACCAACTTCGCCATTATCGCCGTGCCGTGGGCTCGGCCATGGGCGCAGCATCAGGCCGCGGGAGTACATCCCTCGTAGGCGCCGGTGGAGGCCACGGGCCGGACGAGCGACGCCGCAAGGGGCCCGAGCCGCAGACTAGCTTAACAACCTGTGATTCGACGGCCCAATCCCCACGTGAGGGCTCGAGTGCGTCTCATGAGGAGCTGCAGGGAGGAGTCAGAGGCAGCCTGAGGAAAGAGATCTGATGGGAGGGCAGACATACCGACAGGGGGGCAGAGTCAGGTCATGCTGCCGCCCTCTCGCCTCGACGAACGGGGAGGGAGGCTGCCGGCACAGCCCAGAGAGTCACGAGCCGCCTGGCGAGGGACTGATTCGAGGAGAAGCGCATGAGGGGATGCGGTCGTCATGCAGTCGAAATGCAGGCAAGAGGTCCTTGCAAACAAAGATACGGAGTAGACAGACAGCAGCACAGTGTCCAGTTCATGCTCATGCACGTCGCTTGCGTTGCCGCACTTCTCACTCGCTTCCGCCAGTCTGTTAGCGCTCGATGCAGGGTGAAGTGTGCGCTTTCATCGCATGCAGCTCGAGATTTTGGTGAGAATGTACCTGAGGCAAATGATGATGATGGGGGGAGAAGAGACATGAAAGCCAGGTACCAGTCTATCCAGGCACCAGACTTCTCTGCCTCTCTTGCGCCCGCGCCTTCCAACTATGAAGTTATTGAGCATCGAGCAGATAGACTCTCGACGGGCAACTGCGCACGCAATCGAGTGGCAGGCAGCGACTTCCCATCATCGCCTTTCCCCTCCAACCCCACACGTGATGTTCGTCTCGAGCCAGCATTACAACAGTACCTAATACCCAATCTGATGCCAACCACCATTTGATCATCTTCATCTTTTCCTTGGCCTCACCAGGGACAGCTGTTATCCCGCCACCTCACTTCTCTGTCTGGACTGTCCGATTCGTGCTGCACAGCTTCATACCTCTATCGAAGCAGTCTGTATACCCGCGGATCGACCCCAAAGCCCACGCTCTTCCCCAAGGCCCCCAGATCCTCGAATTTTATCCCCTCTTTTGCGCAGCAAAGCACTGGCGTTAGCTTTGCTGCATCTTGGTCTTGGCTTGTGTTTCGCAAACGCAGATTTCGTGTCTCCGTCTCCCAGACAAACGGGGATTTACGCCTCAGCCGCTTGATTTATTTCGAGTCTCTAGGGCGCCGTCTTATCGACTCCTCTTGCTAGGCGAATCCTCCCAACAAGCGTACCTCGCCCTGCAGCAGCTGTGAGGGCGACAACGGCCCAGTGAAACGCACACACAAGCTCCTAGCAGCCCAACCTACGGCTCCTGCTGCGACGCAAGGCAGCATTCCCCTTGCCGCGGCTTTTTCTCCTTCTCTCTTCCCTTCTACACCCCCTCTTCCATCCACACATACTTTGTTGCGCGGTGTCCAACCTCTCCAAGACTCACTTCTCCATTTCCCCATCCCTCTCTCTCTCCCGCTCATATCCTTGTGCCTCTTGGGCGTCTTGTCAACAGCGTCTTCGCATAAGTGGGCATGCACGTTGTGACCCCTCAACTCCAAAAAGAGTATTGTGGGATGCAATAGTTGCTGCAGCGTGGACGTTCCTGACTGGCCCACGAGCTTGCAATCGCTCCTGCATAGCCCGACTGCACCATTTCTTCTCTCTTCTTCTTCTGATCCCCTCTCATCTTCTGGCTCTCGAGACCTGAACTCCAAAAGGTCATAACAACAAGCACCGTACTGGTGGGCACCCTTTCTTCGTGCTCTCCCAGCGAGTGTGTACTTGTCGTGGTTTGGCTTACGCCCGTTTCTCCCCGCCGTTCTGTGTGCGCGGTAACCGAACCAACCACCGACGCTGCTCGTCGTTGTGACAAGCAGGAGGAATAAAAGCAGCTGAAGACACGGACGGCGAATCCCAAGAGAAACCCAGCCGCCAAAACTTACGGCAGCCAGTTACCGTGACTTACATTCCGGTGGAACTCAAGAAGACGACATGAGGCTGGATTCAAGCCGAGACCCCGGCACTGCCACTGTCCGTTCTGGACGACGAAAGCTCAGACCGGGAGAACTAAATGACTGGAATCAGAGGGCCGACGATGCCGCTTCGCAGCCTCATCCCCGTGGTACAGTACAGATACAACGGCGCATAGATGTGGCGGCAGCACCTGCTCCTCCGCAACTAAGTATGCGCAGACGGGAGCACAACAACCCCAATGCTATGGATGCCACTGCATCCGCTCCGGTGCCTGCGACGTCCGCCGCTGCTGTTGCCGCGGCTGTTGCAGGTGGTGGACGCTCTAAGCGTGCGCCGTGGCAACCAGGGCTGGCCAGGGCGGCCTCGGATGCCTACCGCCGCCCGAGCGGCACATTGATGGACTCGTACGACGGAGAGGACGAGTCCGCCAACGAGCAACAGCCTCCGCGCCGTATGAGGAGGAACTCTTCACCTCCAAATCAACCTCGTCGCAGACTGATGCCGGGGGCGTATTCGGAACCCTCGACGCACAGATCAGCAAGCGTTTCGTCGTATGGAGGTGACGAAGAGGAAGATGATCACGGTTTCGAAGTAGAGGAAGTCGGCTCGTCTCGTCATAGTAGACAGCGGTTTTCCAGCCGGGATGAGTCTTTCGATTCATCGAGCGAAAAGAATCGCCGCTATCGAAAGAGATTCGCGCGACGGTACTATTCCGACAACGACAATGACTCTGATGGTCCGCTTTCCGCGAGTGAAGCGCCGTCTACTTCACATACGCGAGAATCTTCCAGGGTCCGCGAGAGGAGCGAATCGCGCCACAAGGCTCAGCGTTATCAGTTGACACACGTTATCGAGGACTCGCGGCCACCTGTGGCGTCCAGAAAAAGGTATGTCCTTCGCCCAAACCCAGCATTCTGCAACTTAGACTGACGGCCGTAGCTCCAATAATAAGTTGACTAGGCGAGCAACATCCCAAGGACGAAACGGAGGAGGGTACAAGTCGGCAGAATCGGCCTATGAGGACCGAGATCCTCGAAGATCATTCACCATGCGATCAGCTCGCAGCCTCAACGGCTCAACTTCTGGGCCCGCTCGTATTCTGGGCAACATCTTTGGCAATGCCGCTTCCAGGCCTTCATCCCCAGACAAGTTCTTCAGGGTTGAGAAAGAGGCCAGGAAGGAGAAGAGAAAGGGGTAAGACATCGACAGGCAACGTTAAAAGGTGCACTAAGTATACAAACTAACTTATAACCAGGGTTGAATGCGTGATGTGTATGGAGGAAACTCCGTCTTCACAGGGCGCGGACCTCAAGTGTGGCCATCGAATGTGCAATGCTTGCATGAAGCGAAGTTTCGAGATGTCCATTCATGACCCGCAGCACATGCCCCCACGCTGCTGCACAAACACTCACATCCCGCTCAAGCATGTCGATAAGCTATTCGACAATGCTTTCAAGATGAAGTGGAATCGCAAGTTTGCCGAATACTCGTCTGGTAATCAGGTGTACTGCCCATCAAGACGCTGCGGTGAATTGATCAAACCGACAAGCTTTTATCGGGGTGAAGATGGTAGGAGAGTTGCCCGCTGCAGTCGCTGCAAGACGAAGGTCTGTCCGAGATGCAGCTCAAAATGGCACAGCTCCAGCGAATGTCCTCGTGACGAAGGGACGAACAAGTTCCTCGATCAAGCAAAGGAAGAAGGCTGGAGGAGATGTTATAAGTGCAAATCTATGGTTGAGCTCAAAGAAGGATGTAACCATATGACCTGGTAAGCTAACCTGCCTCCTTATTGATCACAACATACACTTCTTTTCCCTACTAACATTGCATTCACAGCCGATGCGGAGCCGAATTCTGTATGATTTGCGGGACCAAATGGAAGGGATGTAGCTGTCCATGGTTCAACTACGAAAATGGAAACAATCCGTGGGAGAACAACCAGATGCAGGATTTGAATATTCCAACGGAGGACCTGAGAAAGATTCTTCGAAAAAGTAGGCCGAGCTCAATGGAGGAGCTGCGATCCTACGCAAGGCCGACTTCCTCAATGCCCGCAGTAGGACGGCCACGGCCTCAGGAATACGATGAGGAAACGATCCTTCGCCGGCTCCAAGAAAAGCGGGATGCGAAATTTTCAAGAAGACTACAGGTCTCCGATGGTTACGACCATGATCACGAAGATGAATCCGATCAGGACCACGACCGCGACCACCACGAACGCGACCGCGACCGCGACCGTAATCGTGATCGTACACAGGACCGGGACCGAGACCGAGATCGAAAGCGGGATCGAGATCGCGAGCGAGAGCGAGAGCGGGAAAACCCCTTTGCTCCGATCTCACCAGAAGTTGAAGAGGACGAGATGGACTACGGTCTTGGAGGCGCCAAACATCACCCAATGGAGGATTATAGGCGGACGAGCATGCCGACTCTACCTACTACAGGCCCGGCCGCACAGCCGCAGCCTTACAATAGCTACCTTTCCGAGGTCAGTCGTGCCAGGGGACCGCAACGAAGCGGATCAATGGAGCAGCGTCTGGCCGATAGGTTATCGGAGAACCGCTCAGGGCGCCGGTCGCGAGGCCCTTCTCCTCCCCCCGCGCCAGCCATGCGACCTCATGTACTCCATACGAGAGATGCCAATCTTGGACATACCTCAGACATGGGAATCGGCATGGCATTGGGGGCTATGGGCAGGGGCTCAATGCCGCCGCCACCTGGCTATGGCCCCGTACCGTCGATGCCCTCACCCGGATTTCAGGGGCACAATCCCTTTGGAGGAGACGCGTACTACGACAATGCTTACACCACAGCGCCAAGGTCTGTTCATGAGCCGTACTACTACGGGGGCATGGAACCTGCTGAGGCCGAACGCCCAACTCCGCGGCGCAAATCGCGACGCAGTGGTGAAGAGCGCGAGAGGCCCAAGTCGTCGACCCTGGCGGGGTTGACTGGTTATGGACGAGGTTCGCACCGCGTGTCCGAATGGAGGAATTTTGTTGAACCGGGAGTTCCTGATGAATAAGTTGAGTGTGCGTGTCTGTATCGGTTAGTATTTAGTTGGTTTGCGAATGTCTCAAGAATGGATAAATGACATTTGATTGATGAATTCTTGGGTCCGCTGTCTGTGAAGACCGAAGACTGTACAGGTTGTTGTCACTTATCCTGTCATTCTTGTAACACACGATGGCATGGCCAAGACCAGATTGTAGAGAAAAACCCTCTCAAACCAGATCCCCCCTGAATAGCTTCCTTCTGATATACGAAGTATGCATGGAATTGGAGTCTATTTCGCACCTTATAACATCGCGTATCTCGCCCATTTCACATGTCAAATCTGAAGCCAAAAAGGGTCAGGTCGCGTGATGCCACACACCGCCCGAAAGGGATTCAATCCTTACCTAGAGAACCGAGCGAGAGAGACTTGAAGCCAGCGCATGGCTTGCTCCAATTACCTTTGGTGCGTGAGTGGCTAAAAAGGAACAAAGGATGAGAGGCGTTTTCTGGCAACGCTAAGATATTGAGAGATTCCATCCGAGTGCTGCGTAGTACAGGGAACGTTGAATGGATGTCAGACTGTGTGTTTGGATGACGGCAGAAGCGTATCGCAGATCCCCTTTCATAGGTCGGGAGCTCCACGGCGCCGTCTTACAGGCAAGGTAGCGTCATAATCCGGAGCCTTGCGTCCAGTTATCCCAAGGACAGAATAGGGCTTCCCGACAGATCCGTACGGATGGACTCGATGTCTATCAGCGTCTGGTACATACTGTAGAAGGAAAGGGAACGGAGAGGTGTGCGGTCCAAGCAGCTGTATTGCGGACGACTGCGATTCTGTTGGCTTCGGGTGTAGAATAAGTTGAGTCTAACAAGGGAGCGCCGGGTTATTGCGCACGTTGGGCCCCGGAGTACATGTGCTCCCCTGCCTCGACAAGCCAATTTCTCTTCAGCAAACCTTCATGCAAAGTACCGACTCGAGTTACGCCACTGTCCAACCTTGCTGCTGCTACAACCTTGGAACTACTAGACCAAACCCACCGACCTACAAACCAATTCCCTTTTCCATTCTTCCTTTCTTCCTAGAAGCCCCTTCTTCAACTCGCTCAACCCCATGCACGTCTCTAATTTGGCCCTGAAATGAGCGTGTGGCCCGTCTCTCCGTCTTGCCTGTGCATGATCATATCGGTTCGCATCGGGTGCCGGGCTAGAGGCTAAGGTGGACGTTTTGATGCGTCTTTGATTCGACGATCTGCCTACATTTCTCCATTCCCTGTCGTCGGCGCCGCTGCTAAAGCCTGCCTTCTCCTTTTCTTCGATTACTTTGTTCCCTCCGTTGCTGGATATCCGGAAAGTCATTGGGACGGCCTCACAAACCTCGAACCCTCCTCGCTGCGTTGACAACCAATACCCCACGAACGAACGAGTCGAACCGAACGAACGCAACACATCCGAGGTGCTGACCGAGAGCAACCGCATCAGACCCGGCGGGGCTACAGAGGCGGCCGAACAGCGAAGAGCGGCAGAGCCAACGCAAAGATGCTCCTCCTCCATCAGACGGGCAGCGTCAAGATTGGCGAAGTCGTGCGCTACACAGTGACGTACACGCCCTCGCGGGACCGCATCCTACCGTCGCCGGAGCAGCTGTTTGTGCGCATCCGAAACACGTCCAACATTGCCCTGCGAGCGGCGTTTGTCCACGGCCCCTATACCCTGAGCGTGGCGGCGTATCCCGCAAAGTTCAACCCCAACGAGAAGTTCCCCAGCCCGCGCCGCTATGGCGTGCCCGAGTTCGAGCCCCTGCTCAAGGCCGGCGGGACGTGGGAGTGCGAGCTGATTGTGCCGGACGACATTCGGCAGACCGCGGGCACGAGCAGCCACGGAACCTTTGGCAAGGGGCCAGAGCACGACTCCGAAAACGTCAGCTGGATCATCGAGATCTCGTCGCAGGTCATCTTCTCGACGTCCGCGGCTGTGGGGTACGAGCTCCTGGTGGCCAGAGAGCAGAAGTCGCTAAGCCTGGGCTCCTCGCTACCCGTCGTCGGGGGTCAGGCCCAGGTGCCGCAGCCGGGGAAGCTGGTGGACCATCAGCAGAGCGTCGGGGCCAAGGACGGGCACCATCCGGGCCAGCCTCGCGGGGTCTTCTCGCGGGCGATACACGTCAAGGTGGAGGACACGGCGACGCTGTGGAACACGCCCCGGCTGCCGGCGTGGGACGATGCTGGCGATAAGAGAGTCGACGACGCCTCGGGTGCCGACAAGCCCGTCGAGAGCATGGTCAAGACGGGCGATCCGGAGACCGAGGAGAGGAAACTAAGTTCGCGGAAGCAGAAGAAAGTTCATCTCGTCATTCTTACACACGGCTTGCACAGCAATCTAGGTGCCGACATGTTATTCATGAAAGAGAGCATCGATGCCGCCGCGAAGCAGGCAAAGATTGATGCAAGGGCGAGACGAGCGAAGAAGCGCGCAGAAGCCGGAGCCAACAACGGTGATGACACCAAGACCAAAAACGGATCGTCTTCATCAGCCGGAAGCGAGGAGGATGACGAGTACGACGACGAAGAGGTCATTGTGCGAGGATACCCTGGGAACGCCACAAAAACGGAGAAGGGTATCAAGTACCTTGGCAAGAGGTTGGCGAGATACGTTCTCTCCATGACATATCCGGATCAGCCCTTCTTGCCGATAGGAGGGAAAGGCGCGCTCGAAGGGTTCACCCACGGGCACGGCGATCAGAAGGCGCACGAGCTGGTGCAAGCCCATAAGAACAGCACCATCATGAAGGCGGCCGACTCGGAGGGAGCGCACGAGCACACCAAGATCCAGAGGCCTTACAAAGTCACGAGCATCAGCTTCGTCGCGCATTCGCTGGGCGGGCTGGTCCAAACCTACGCTATCGCCTATATACAGAAACATTCGCCTCGATTTTTTGACCTCATACGACCCATCAACTTCATCGCTTTGGCCACGCCCTTCCTAGGCCTGAGCAACGAGAACCCGCTCTATGTCAAGTTTGCGCTCGATTTTGGCCTCGTTGGGAGGACAGGGCAAGATCTGGGCCTTACATGGAGAGCTCCGACAATTGCACGCAGTGGATGGGGCGCCATTGTGAGCAACCTCGGCGAGTCTGCACACAAAAAGGTCTACGGAGAATCACAGCCCGAGTCCAAGCCTCTGTTGCGCATCTTGCCCACGGGGCCGGCGCACATTGCACTCAAGAAGTTCCGGAACCGAACGGTCTACTCCAACGTGGTCAATGACGGCATCGTTCCGCTACGCACGAGCTGCTTGCTATTCTTGGACTGGCAAGGTTTAGGACGTGTCAACAAGGCAAGAAGAGACGCTGGCCTCGTCGAGACGGTGGTGGGCTTCGGATGGGCGGAGCTCACGGGTGCCAACATGGTTTCCTCACGGTCAAAACTCCAGATTCCCCCTGACGACATGGAGACAGACTCGGGAACGACCACTCCTAACGGTGAAGCCAGCAACAGCAACAACCATCAAGTACCCCAGCCTTCCAATGATGCCATCGCTGAAGACGATCGTGCTAGTCTCCGCTCAGCTCCAGCGGTATACACGGAAGAGCCGCCACTGGAAAGCCCGGGAGAAAACAGTCTGCTTCACACTCCACTCACTGGGTTCTTTAACCTCTTTAGGAACAACGACCCCCCCAAAGAGCATACCGTGACGGAGAAGCAGAAGCGTATATTGCGTAGAAGCCAAACGCTCAAGAACGGTAGTGACGTTTCCAGCACGCCTGATAGTGGCAACTCGTCGGACACGGGCAAGCGGTCGGGTAAGGCAACGGCGGGACTCGAGCTGGAGAATGACCCGGTGAGGGCACCCCCAAGGACGACGTTCTTCGAGTCTGCGGGCGACATACTCAATCCCAAAATTCCGGACATCGAGTGGATCATTGACCCGTCGAAGCGGGCGCGAACAATCTTTCACGATCGAGTGTATCATCCATCGGACATCCCACCACCGCCCCTGAAGAAGCGGACCTCAACACTGAGCAAGATGAGGATGAAGACTTCATCTTCGCCGCTGCCTTCTCCCAACGGCAGTGCTGCTTCGACGCCACATGCAGAGATCAACCATGAGGATTCGATGGCCGCCTCGGTAAAGGACTACGACGACACAGCCAACACGGGCCCCGAGAAGCAGCCCAACGAGATCGTTGACGGCTCGGCCATGCGTGTTGAGGAGAAGATTTCGCGCGGATACCACAAGGATCTATCGTGGCGGAAGGTGCTTGTCAAGCTTGAGCCGGATGCCCACAACAACATCTTCGTCCGGCGCATGTTCCCCAACGCCTACGGCTGGCCAGTCATTAAGCACTTGGTTGATGCTCATTTCAGCGACTCGGCTGTCTCTCGGCTGCGCACCGAGGATGAGCACATGGGCGAGCGGGCTCTGGACATGAATCAACCCCCTGGGGCGGATGGCCGAGAGACCAAGTCAGTGTCTACGCAGCAGGCCCGCGGAATTGTACCGGAGCCGACAAATGCGAGCGAGGCGCGGGAGGCGCTCGACGAGGTGCCTGACTTGCCGCAGACCCAAGAGACTGATCGGCTTTCGCTACATACTCACAGCCACCAGGGGGATAGAGGCGATTCGATGTCGTGGAGCGAACGCGACTGGGCGAGCAGCGAGAATGAGGACGACCTCGACTATCTCAACGATGTGGCCGGTGACAAGAAGCTGGAGAAGGCAAAGGAGAGTGGAGGGAGGTTGAGTCCTTCGTCGTGGAACTGGACGGAGAAGATTGTGGGCAAGGGGGCTCTCAAGTCGAGAAGCAAGAGTCCGACGACACCGACGACGCCTACGACGCCGACGCCGATGGGGACAGGAGGGACTGCATGAATGTGACTGAAGGGTCTGAGTGATTCCAAGCTTGTTTATTGTATGAGTGTGTGAGCGTTGTGGGTTTCAAGCGAAATGTTGCCTTCCTTTGAGATGAGGTATGATATATACATGGCATACGTATGGAGTATCTTACTATGGGTTCTGTGGGCAGGGTAGAGGTAGACATTACATCGCCGGCATTGTATGAAGAACGCCCCTAGATGTCGCATTGTGGGACAGATTGTCAGTCACCGAATGAAGTGAACAAAAAGAGACTTGTTACCCAGGCTTTCGTGGATGTTGTCAGACACAGGCATGCCATGGCAAGATAGTGACAACATGAACAAAAGAGCAAAAAGTATGGACGAACGGGGAATCGAACCCCGGACCTTTCCCATGCGGGTAGTGGCAACCTGTTAAGTTGCACTATGCTAAGGGAAAATTATACCACTAAACCATCCGCCCATTTGCTGATGTCCAGAATGGTTCCAGAAGAATACATGAGGATTTCAATGAGAGGGAGGGGGAGGGCATGATTTGGTGTTGAGATAGGGTAGGTTGGTTGATTGGGATGCTGTTGACGGGTGGAACAAGGGGACAGGCAGTATACCTGGAACATACGGGAAGCGTGTATGTGTGTTTTACTGTAGTGGTTGAGGGGTTGCAGGTTGGCGTTTGGGTATCCTAAGAAGGGCAAATTGATGGATTGTGTGTCTGTAGTGTTTGTTCTCGGCAATGAACTGCAGGTACCTTATGTCTTTCGGATGAAGTTCTCAGGGACATGATATTAAGGTGCAAGCACAGACTGCCAGCCATGGAGACCCATCAGCTCCACGACCCAGAGCGATCTTCACTCATCAATGACAAAATCAATTCAACCTTAACCAGAACCCTCTCCATCCAATCAGCCAATCCCTTTTCTAGCCTCTCCCATGATGCCCATGTGCGTCACCGTTTGGCCTGCGCTGTCTCTGGCTTTGTCTCCTTCCCTAGGACCAAGCTCACCGAATCGAGCCTAGCTTCTTGGAGTATTTTCCTTGCTCCAGAATCTCGTCACAGCGAACTTACAGAATAGCAATTCTGACGATTCCTTCTCTAGGTACTCCTTGCCTTTACCATCCCCCCCATTTGAGTTGTTCACTTTCTGTTGTCTTGCAAGCCGCTTTCAATTCATTCAAACTCGTGCAATCGCTTTCCCGTTCTTGCAAAGGAGCCAATGGGCTCGACAGTTTTCCTGCGGCAAAGTATCTTGACCCGCTTGTGACGTCTTCAGCTGCTAGCAAGATTCCAGGTCCTGCTAAGCTGCCTACAACACATCTGATACCACTCAACCCTTCAACAACCATCCTCTTACTTACAGCGTCTCACAACCAAAAGCATCCTGTTACATCGACAATCCCCTCACAATGAGGCTCTACCTCCTCCCCGTCTCCACGCGGCGCACCCTCCTCTACGCCCACCGCGTCAACACCGGCAGCACCACCACCGCCTACGACGGCTCCCTCATCGACCGCGGCGCCGCCTTCGCCGCGCGCAAGTGGGCGCAGTGGGAGAAGATGGAGCGCGGCTGGCAGCGCAAGGTCGTCGACTACGGCAACCAGGCCTTCCGGCGCATCCCCTTTGAGGAGTGGGGGCTCAAGTCGGTGCCGCCGCTGTCGGCCCGCCGCCGCGAGGACGAGCTGCGCGGCCGCGACCCCGTCCTGCTCGTCTTCCCGCCCGCCGCCATCCCCGAGCACAAGGCCGAGGGCGTCGTCGGCCGGCTGGCGACGGAGAGGCAGGCCCTGCACCGGCAGAGGCTGCTGTGGTGCCTGGTGGGCATGCCCATCACGGCGCCGCTGGGGCTGGTTCCTCTGTAAGTTGTGATGGATCCTTGGATTCGGGGGGAGCAGATTGACACAAGAGAGAGAGAGACAGTAGCTAACAGGGAGAGCGTGAAAAAAAAAAGAGTCCCCAACATACCCTTCTTCTACCTCGTCTACCGCGCCTGGTCCCACTGGCGCGCCATCAACGGCGGCAAACACATCCAGTGGCTCCTCCAGAACAAGCTCCTCCAGCTCGCACCCTCCAAGGAGCTCGACCAGCTCTACACCCGCGACGGCCAGGACCCGGATTTCGAGCCCTCGGGCAAGGAGCAGATGCTCATCACCCAGAAGCAGATCCGCGACTTCTCCTCCACACTCGATCTGCCCGCCGTCGAGATTGAGCTCGAGAGGGCGATATGGCAGGTTGAAAGGGCCTTGGGGAAGGATGAGGAGCAGCAGCAGCAGCAGCAGCAGACCCAACAAGGCGAGAAGACGGCGCCTGTGGAAGAGGAGGAGAAGAAGCAGAAGGATAAGCAGTCATAGACTCGGGAAGGAGGTCTGCCGAAAAGCAAAGAATCATGATGTTGATGAGTCAATGACGAAAAAGAAAGAAAATGTCAATGGGCGGGCTTTCATGAGCAATGGGTCGAATTTTGGTTTCGCATCTACATAGGTACTGAAAGGAGCAGAGGAGGCTGCGCATATACACTGGTTCTGGATAGACTGGCAGCGGAGAGGTTGGCTTTGCAAAATTACGATGGAACTACATCTCTTGGTCTCTACTTTAACATGCCGGGGGGCACACAAGCAAAAGATACGGCGTCACTTTATACACCCTACTTTCCATGCCAGGGAGGCGTCTTCAACTTTTTCGTACTGGAAGGGATGCCCTCGACATTGGTGACCCTGGTGACCCTACAGTTCGCCAGTGAAATGACCTGAGTTAAGCCACTGGACTACCAGCGGCTTCAGCACTTGTGAGTTGAAGTGAGCGATTACTGGACTATCAACGGGTTCAGCACTTATAAAGTCGAAACGAGCGATTAGTAGTTGTATTGAAGCCCTCTCCAACGCCTGTGTAGATTAAGTTGTAGCCAAACGTGTCTCAATAATTCACAGTCTTGTTCTTTGCAAAATACCCATAATCTTTCCAAACTAGTAGCAATACGATATGTTTAGCCAGAAGCAGCGAGGTCAGAGATGAAAGTGGCCTCCGTGAAGAGAGGGCCGTCCTCGGTGATCTCTTCGTCACCGACCTTGAGCTTCAAGGTAGCCTTGGGGGCATACTGCGCAAACATATTAGCTTTGCCAACAGACAGATCGATGGGGGCGTACACACCTGGTAAATGTAGGGCTTCGTTCCGGCGGCCGCTGCCACAATCGTCTTGACGAATCCGGGCACCTCGGCCATGACGTCAACCCTGTCGAGACGCTCGCCCAGGGCAACGTCGATGACGGCCGTCACGGGCTTGCCATCCTTGCTGGTCGCGGACCAGTCAAACTGCACCTCGGTGGGCTCGGGCCAGTCGCTGGTGGTGTCCTTCTTGGTGGCCTTGTGCGTGACCTTGTTGCCCTCGGTGCTGACGCCAATCAGCTCCCCGTCCTTGACGAGGGCGCCGACGTTGACCGTGGTGTTGCCATAGGACGGAGGAGTGGTAAACTCCATCATGATCGCAGTGTGGTTAGGGCCCTGGAAGTTGGCAAAGTTCCATCGCTCGGCGGCGTGGTTCGGCTTCATGCCCTGCAGAGCGTAGATGTAGATGGCACGGCCCTTGAAGTCCACGGGGCCGTCCTTGGTGGTAATGGTGCCCTCGGCCGCACAGCGGGGCCAGAATGCGTGACGCATCGAGCCCCAAGGGTTCTGGAGATCTGTGCCGTACAGCGAAGTGCCCGTCTTGCCGGCCTGGAAGCCGGGCGCGGTCTTGGTAATCTTGAGGTTGACAAGCGCCCGCTCGTCATTCATGCTCTTGATCGTGTAGGAGTTGCCGTCCTCGGACAGCTCGACGGCGCAGTCATCGGCGTAGAAGGATGTCTTGTCGTCGCTGAAGGAGACATTGCTGAGAGGGTTCGAGCACCACAGGTGCGGCTTCGCCGGATCGCGGGAGAAGATCTTGGTGTTGAACTGGCAGGTCACCGTGAGGCCGCTTGATACCAAAAGAGCACGAGTCAGCCCAAATCGGTCTCAGGTATGGGGGCAAGCAAGCTTCAGAGAGGGATATCATACACAACGTTGCTGTAGATGACCTGGCAAAAGGCAATGGTGCCGTCCTCGGCAAAGAAGTAAAAGACCTGGTTCTCAACGCAGGTACCCGACGCCCGCCACTTGTGGTCGGCTCTGGTCAGCTCGCTGTAAGGGGTGCCCGTCTCCTTGGCTTCCTGGGCCACGGTCTTGATGGCTGTCGGGCCATAGATGGGCTCTTCGGTGCCGGCGACGTTGGCCAGCCTAAAGCATCACAACCTTCCGTTAGCAATGCCATCATCTGATTTTTTGGGCAAACCCTTGGAGGGGCGGACAAGGGGGACGAATGGCGGGGCTTGTGTCTTGTGAATGACGGAGTTTGGCTCTTACTGCTTCTTTGCCCAGTTGAACATTTTGGCGGAAACGAGTTTCAAACAGCAATGGGGTCTGGAAAGATGACGAGTGGCGTCGATGGGAGGTCGAGAGAGAAAAAGACGTCGGAGGTTGAGATGGAAGACGGAGAAGCGATCCTGCCTTGCCGAACGGTTGCGAGGTACCTGCCGCTAAATCCAAGCTCAAAGTCAGGTCACCCAACTGAAAGTGGCTACAACAAAGCTTCAAGGTTCCGGGTTGGAGGACGGCAGCACTGCGATGGTCCGCTGCGGTCGGGCGCTTACAGGGCGCACACAGCTGTAGCTAGAGGGGTAGGTGCGCTGGAGCGCCGACGATGAGGTGCCAATGACGCTGAAGAGGGCCTGTGGCTTGAGCGCTAAACAAAAATTGCCGGGTGGGTCGATGGCAAAGGGGGTGTGGCTTGGATGGCCACATCTGTTTCGTACCTATGTACACCTTCAAGTGTGGTTGGCATTTCGGAGGGAAGACATAAATAGGACGAATCGGAGGCGAGTTGCTATACGAGAGAGACATGATACGCCATTGCTTTTCAGCCTATGGATGCGCTCAGGACATAATCGAGGCCTTAGTTCTGCCTAATCGCAGCTGCCGGGCCTCGTCATTGGCACATAAACTGCAGACGCCCAATTGCCATCTGGGGAGTGTTACAACGTTGTGATTCCAGATGTTGATATGCGATGGAAGGACGTGATTGCATCGGGTTGCAATTCCGTCGGCACTTGCAGCCCAGCAAGCGAACAACATGCACGTCGTTTTGGCCAAAATTGCTGGAAGCTTATGACGGAACGTGACTAGCCCAAGGCCGTGCAAAGGCAGCATCTATCAAGATCCAGGGTTGTGCTGCGAAGACGACTGGGGACGTAGCAGTGGGCAGATACGCGTTATCAACACAGCTCTTATCGCCTAGCCTGTACAGGCTCAGCCCATCAATGTCATTATAAAGCTTCGTTAGACAACAAAACTCCTCCATCAGGTATGTGTCATTCTTTTCGTCTCGGCTTCGTGGGACATTGGCTCTCCCGCGACCCCCCAAAGACGAGCTTCACAGAAGAGCAACAGCAAACCCCTCACTCTCGCTTGCCGCCTGTTGGAGGGGCACTGGCAAAAATGGAGCTGATCAAGTGCCAATGACATGCATCCACGACTGTCATCTGCATGCAGCGACACTCATCAGACGTACCTACATCGAGTTTGGCGATGCTACAGGCTCGCCGGCGCCGTGTCTATCAGGCCGACCCCTCTCCTGGCTCCCCTCTCCCCGGCGTACGCGCTCTATCGTGGCACGGCTAGCTATCTGGCAGGAGGGCAAGAATGCCGGCCGAATCAAGATCCCAGGTAGACGCGGGTCGTGGTCGATGCTGTCGATGCTGTTGTCCTTGTCGTTGTCAAGAGCCGCTTTCGTTGTCAATACCGTGGTCAATGTCAACACCGTGGTCGTGAATGCTGTCAAGGTCGTGGACGAGGTCGTGGTCAATCACCGTGGACTTGCTGTCATCTTGTCATCTACAACAAGGTTGTCTTGGAGTGGGACACAGATCAAGATTGGGATACAACGCTCAGGCTGACGAGGAATCATAAGGCTGCTGGTGAGTCTTGCTTAAATTAAGTCTGCGGTTCTTCATGCCCGTCCCGGCCAATCAGCGCCTGCCGCGGCCGCAACCAGGCATCACTTCAGCGTGAATTCGGGCTCCGGCCAGCGAAGCTCGGTCACTGTACAGCACACACGCCGCGCCTGACAGCCAAAAGCGGCCTCTGCCTGGCCGGCTCATCGCGCTATATAAGTACCGGTACGAGCACAGCTCTCGTCGTACCGGCCGAGGTACCATCTGTACTTGTACTCATACGCTCTGGCAGTCGGGTTCCAGTTGGTCCTACCGAGCCCCTCCCTCGAGCGCGTGCCTTCCCAGGATTCTTACCAGTCGTATGCGGACTTCCTTGCTGCGTGTACTCTGTACTCCGTACCTCCCACTTGCACTTCCCAAGGGGGAACAATAATTACATCGCGATACGCCTCCAGGCCCTTTTCGCTTTTCCCTCTTTTTCCCTTTTCCCTCTTCTCTTTTCCCCCACGCTTCCCGTGCCGCGGTCTAGCCTCAATCTGCCGCAACTCCGCCACGCCCAGCGCCTTATTCTTACATCATCAAAGCGCGAGACGAAATCTGCGATCCCGCGATCTTGTGGCTGGTGCTCGATCTCTCCTGAAAAAAACAGCAACCAGCCTTGCGCGAGCAAAGGGAAGAAGCTCAAAGCCGGCCTCGATCAACGCTCTTCACGCTGGCGACCGTTCAAACCCGTCCACTGCCTTGTTGGCCCTCGTCTGCGCTCCTGCAAGCCCTGCCGAACTCCTAGCCAAGATGGAAGAAGCTCAAGTCCTGCCGCCGCCACCGATCGAGCCCATCTCACGACCGAGCTCTACGTCTACTTCCGCATCCGCCAATGTGCAGCAACTGCCCGGCATTGCCTCCCTTGCAGCAAGCAACGCGACGGCTGAAGCTCCACAGCAAAGGTATTGCACCTGCATCCGATCTTGAGAGCATGCGTCCGTACAATGCCTTCTGTTGTTGTGACACGTTGGTGGCTGGATTGGTATCTCGAGCTTCTGGATCACAAGATTATGGGGACTGACTGTTCGCGCCCACGACCTAGGCCACCTCCAATTCCTCAGCCACAGCAAATGTATCATGGCGTCTCCCCGGCGGCCACCAGTGGCGGCACAAACGGCAATATGGTATGTCCATGTTCGGTCTTCTATCGCCCTTCGTTTTCCCACCCCCCCTTCCTCTTGTCTTCCCTCGACCAAGGTGTCGCTGCTCTTGTTGCGCCTCCAAGACCAGAAACTGCCGATGCGGCAGCGGACCAATGAGAGCCGGCATATTCCAACTTTTACATCTTATCTCATATCATAATCGCGAATCACGTGCCTTATCGCCAGAATCTTCTCCTCTAAGCCCAAAACGGACAAGCCCCACCAGCTGGTGCCCAGGTCTATCTTGGTCTTATCGGTCGACCGGGGCCAAGATTTTTTTCCTCTGTTCCGTCATCCTTATCGATCATGATAATATTTATCGGCCTTTCTCCCTAATCGATTCCCTAATCGCATTCCCCAAATCATCCAGTACTAGCCGGCATCATGATGGCAACTAATGCGTCTGCGCAGCCCGTCTGCCAAAACTGCGGAACATCGACAACGCCGCTATGGCGTCGCGACGAGTTTGGCTCTGTCCTGTGCAATGCGTGCGGACTTTTCCTCAAGCTTCATGGACGACCACGACCGATATCTCTCAAGACGGACGTTATCAAGAGCCGAAACCGCGTAAAGACGATGCGACCGGATCTTGCTCCAAAGAGAAAGGTGAGTGACACGTTCCGGCGCATTCCCCGCTCGTGGGCTTCTGTTTCTGACCATGGCGCCTACAACAGCAGCAACAGCACGGATTCCCCCTCGCGACAGACCCCAACAGCGCCGAGAACACGGCGGCGCAGGCGGTTCGCAGAGCGCAAAAGATGAATGGCGAGGGCCCCGAGTCACCCATTTCGCGGACCGGGACTCCCTCCATGTACAATCATTCAATGCCCTCCTTCATGGTCGATGACCCGTCCCAGACAGGCGTTACCGGCTTCAATGGAGAAGGACGCGCCGGCTCACCCATGAATGGGGATCGCGGGCTCGAGTCTCCCCAGACGCAGGAGCAGCTCATTGCAAACAATTCAAGCCTCAAGACGAGAGTCAGAGAACTTGAATTCATCAACGAGCTCTTCCGAGGTCGACTGAGCCAACTCGAGCAGCAGGAGGCGGCTGCGTCTGCGGCGCTCAGGGGCCAGGAAGTTGCTGGTGTCGAGCACACCCAGCTGCGAGCTCAGCTGGACGCAAGCAAGGAGGTTGAGAATCAACTTCGAGCTCAGCTGGAAGACAGCCACCGGAGAGAAAACAACCTGAAGCGGCGGCTCGACGAACTGGAGCTCGAGCTCCGGGCCGTTAAGGAGGCCCTCACTGAAGCAGACGCGCGTCCCTACAAGAAACCTCGCATCATCGACTCTGAGGAGGCCGTCAAGGCAGAAGCGGCTGATGCCCTGGCTGCAGTCGCGGTTGCCGTCGCCCCGGAGCTAATGATGGATGCCCACATGGCAGAGGTGGCTGCGGAAGAGACCGTCACCGAGTCCATTGAGGCGCCCTCTGGCATTTCCATGGACGCTGCTGTAGAGGCACCTGCGGAAACAGTTGGTGAACCACACCTCGAAACCCCCGCCGTGATTTCGACGGAAGAGGCAGCTCAGCCCGACGTCGAGCCAACTGCAGAGCAGTCCCTGGAGCCGGAGCCTACTGCAGATGCGACCACCGATGTGGCTGCTGAGACCACTGTTGACCCCCCTGCCGAAGCCGAGGCAGAATCGGCTCCAGAAGCCCCCGAAGCCGCGGCGGCAGACGCAGACGAGACTGCCGCCGAACTGGAGGGTGCTGCGGCCGCTGCCGAAGTCGTTGCGTGAATGCTTCCTCATATTCTTCCGCATGCTTGCCGACTCGATCATTTCTTTTCTCCTCTTTGGCCCGGGGCGTGGCAACGACGGATGTGCACTGAATGTTGACGAATCTTGCTCATTTTAATACCCTTGTGGTCTGGTGCCAGCTGCATCAGATCTACTCACTCTTTCGCGGTGCCGGAACGACGAAAGCAAAAGTCTTGGCGTTTGACGGTATTCTTTTCTTTGTTGTCGCCTTGTGCGGCTTATACTCCCCATTTTCCTACAATACTTTAATAGATGACCCGAAATGGCTTTCATGTGGGCAAACACGGTCGGTGAGGCGGGTGTGAGACGTGGTGATTAGTGATATACCCTCGTTTGGACTCTATGGCTGCACGAGAATGCAGCCTACGGATTGAAGTTTCTCTATGAATGGCGAAAAAGGCGGAACAAGGAGCCTCAGGGCGTCTGGAAAAGAACAAAAAAAAGGGGGCCGAGGCTGGTGTCGAAAACAAATAAAAAAGTTGACTCTGTTATTGCCAACGAATATAATTACTGCTTAGAGAGAAACCAGCGCTTTGATGCTTGGCTTACCCGTGTCTCTTATGCCGTGTTTCTTAAGTTCTGGTTGCTGTAGTATCGTGATATCTCTCGAGGCGATGCTCCACATGCACCACGGCCATGATAGCTCCTTTCAGCCTGGCGATGCACCTGCCTCCCAGTTTCAGGTGTCAAGCGCGACTCACCGAGTGTCTTCGATACTTTACTCTGCCGGGATCAATAACGTCAAAGAGATTGATTATCAGAGTAGCGAGGCCGTGTTTTCAAGGCCTTTGTCGCGGTGAGTCACGTGCCCCGCAGCTTTTGGGCGGCAGTTCCATGCCTCCTTCCCCAGGATCAACTCATCTTGAGAACCTTGGGCAGTCGCGGCCAACAAACGAGTCTCCAGGTTTCAAGAAGCGCGCGGGACGAGCTTCTGGTCAACTCGTTCTTTCCTCCTCCAACAACCGACTTTCGCGAAGGATTTTTTTTTTCTTCCTCTTCTTCTTCTTCTTTGCATCTATTTTTCCAGCACGAACACTCACGCACACATCTTATCGGCCTTTGTTTTGTGAAGGACATCTACTTATCGATCTTGTGTCCATTTGTTATTTTCATCTGATTCAGAACAAAGAGGAAACGAGGAGATGCCGCAAAGTACGACTACGCGAGGCGGCCCGGCAAGCAGCCAGAAGGCGAGGCCCACCCTCAGCGGCAAGACTCCTATGAGCACTGCGCGACACACCCGTCACCGGTATGTCCTTTCTTCTTTGGATTCCTTCCTTCTTGTGCTTCTCTTTCTTTCTATGAAGAATCTTCTTCACCTCGGTCGGCGTTCCTTTTTAAAAGAGGGGTTTGGGGTGTTTTGAATGCGAAAACGAACGAGAAAAGTAACTTGCTGACGCGGGGTGCTCACTGAATCTAGGAAAATCCTGAGGGACACTATCCAGGGTATCAGTATGTACTCTCTGCTTTCTCTCCCACTTCGCTTCGATTTCTTTGCTTCTTCCTTCTGGAGCATCGAGGGCTTGAGACTAGTGAGTCGTGAATTTGAATGAATTCCCTGGCTAACGCGTGCATCTAGCGAAGCCGGCGATCCGGTGAGTTGAAGCCTCCTGCATGAGCGAAACCAGGTGCTCTTTCCCCACGCGGGGATAGTACCAAGGGGGAAATCGCAAACGCCTCACAACAACTCGAGAGACAAAGAGCATAGGAAAGGGTCTGCTGACTATTGGCTTTGCTATCATCTCCTGATAGACGCCTGGCTCGTCGTGGTGGGGTGAAGCGCATTTCCGCCAGCATTTACGAGGAGATGCGAAAGGTCCTCAAGATCTTTCTGGAAGATGTGGGAGTACCCCGAATCGCAGGAGTTCTCCTTGAATACTGACTCGTTTGATTCCTCGATAGGTGCTGCGGGACGCATGCACGTATGTTGAGTACCGCAACGCCAAGACTGTGACGGTGGAAGATGTACGTGTTTCCCTCGCTATTCTTCTTATATCTTGCTCCCTTCTCGAAAGCTCCATTTCGTCTGAGAATAACAGCCGCTGATATGTTCCTATAAAGGTCCTGCATAGCCTCAGACGACGTGGCAGAACCCTGTACGGATTCGACCAGGACACCTGGTCCGAGCAAAAAGCCCACCGTCGTCAGGACGCCCGCAGGAGGCCCTATAGGGCGGACAGGATCTACTGAGACTTACTGTGTCGGCGATGCGCAAAGCTCCTCTTCCGCTTTGTTTTGTTTGGGCTTCGCCCTTTCTTTTGTCTTCATGATTCGTCTGCTATATCTCTCTTTCCCGCCCCTTGATTCCCGGTTCGTTGTTTAGCGTGCTTGGAGGCATTCAGAGTGCATTTCAGTTGATATCGATGATGGGAATATAGCATGGTGTTTGCGTCACGTTTAAGGAATCAATATGGTTGAAGCCACAGAATGCAGTTCCTCGTATATGATCAAAAGCTCTAATGAGTAGTAAGCGTCGACATGCTTGCAAACAAACAAAGGAAAAACGATCAGGAACACTAAAACTAATTCCTATAGGGGTATCTCGAATGAAGGTATCTCGCAGCAACAGAAAAATTCAAAATCATGCTCAGAATCCAATCCCATGAACCCGCAGCTCCATCTCCTCCGTGAAAAAGGCTGACGACCCATTACCTCTTCTTCCTCTTGCTCGTCTCCCACTCCTCCAGCGCCTTTTCCAGCGCCTTGGCCGCCCGCACCTCGTCCCGACGAAAGGCCCCGTTGAACATGGCCGGCAGCAGCATGGTGCTGTTGGCATGCTCCTGCGCGAATCCGACCTCGGCGTCCTTGCCGCAGCGGTCCTTGACAATGCGGATGGCGCCGTCGAGGAGGTCCCGGCCGATGCCCTTGCCGCGGTACCGGAGGCGCGTTGTCCACGCCCGGATGACGCCCTTGCCGCCCCGGAAGCTCATGCTCCTGCTCCTGTTCTTGCGCCTTCCGCTGCCTGACGACGGAGAGGAGAAGCGAGGCTCCAGCCTGAGCACCAAGACGCCGATCAGGGCGCCGCCGTATCGTGCGCCGATGATGAAGTCTCCCTCGACGCTGCCGGACCCTTCGAGCCATGACCATCGGAGGTTCTCGGCGAGGCTGACATAGCCGTCTGTGAAGTAGCGTATCGCCGTGAGGTACGTCACCGTTACGCCGCAGGAGAGCAGGAGAGCCATGCTGGGGTCGGCGGTGGAGGGTTCGTAGGCCCAGCGGTAGATGCCCGCCCAGGTCAGGAACAAGAGGGTTATGCACAGCGGGTGGAAGACCATGGCCTGAGCAGCGCGCTGTTTCATCTGCGCAATCGAATCGGCAATGAGATTGAGGCCGGCGACTTTGTCGTCGTGAGTGAGCAACGGCTCCAGGGACAGAGGCGGGACACCGTCAATGGGATCGAGGGGAGTCGAAGCATAAGCGCTGGCAGAGGGTCGCGTGTCTGAGAAGGAAGTCGAGGCGCTGAGAGGCGAGGGAGACGGCGGGATGGGGAATTGGTGGTGCGAGTAAGGCTCGAGGTACGGAGTGGGTGCGTGGGAGGATACAGGCGTCGATGGCGAAGTTGCGCTGAGGGCGAGATTGGCCCGTAGGAATGTGAAGAAGGCTGTTTTAAAGTCAGTGACGATTCCGTTAATAGAAGCTGGAAGTTGAGATGGCGGTTTAAGAAAGAAGGTTGATGGTCGTGGCAGATGATACAGGGGGAGGTAGTAGCTCGGAGCTGTCAGAGAGCTTGGAGCTTGGAGCTTGGAGCTCGATTATACGGGAAGCTGGTCCAACAATGGTGGGGATGGGAGAAAATTTTTGGAGGAGCACGATTAGGAAGCCCTTTTGCGCTTGCTGCCGAGGAAGAGTGCACCCTTTTCCTTGGCTGATGATGACGATGCAATAGGAAATAAAAAAGATCAAGGAAAAGTGAGAGACACTTACCAGCGCTGGTCCTCAAGCCTTGCACGACGTTGACTCTGTCTACCACAGAAACCGGTCCGTAGTTGGCGAGATCCAGCTCGCGAATGCCCGCGAGGCGCTGAGCCTCCTCCATGGTGTCATGCAGCAGTGTTCCCACCTCCCTAAACCAGGATAAACAGCTGCCCCTAAGATTGTCTAAGTGTCGTAGAAAGGGCGGGCGGATGGCACCCTCGGAGAAAAGAAAATGTATAAAGATATTAACCGCAGCAAGGGGTCCTTTAGATCAGAAGCGCGGAAGCGTCCTGACTTATTAGCCGCAGGTTGGCGACCTAGAGATGCAGAGAGAGGGAACAAAGCTTGATACAAGCGAGGGAGTATTAATATGGGATAGAAGAAGAAAATGGGAGAGCGGAGGCTGCAAAAATATGGAGATTGAATGACGATCAGGGCTCTAGGTCTTCAAGGGTTCCGGAGAATGGCGGGAGAGGTGCGGGAGAAATATCCTCAGAGCAGGATGTATTGTAAAACGGGAGTGGACGCTGGGAGGGTACGGAGGAACGGAGCAGACGGTGCACAAAAGATGTGACGGGCGTCTATGCTGGGTATCGCATGTAATATGTATGTGGCTTAAAGAGGTGATACAAGGAGATCAACAAGGTTAACGGATGCAGGCTCCTCGTTTCAGAAACCTCAAACGCCTAGAAGAAGAGTGTTAGACGAGCGATGGGAAGCGAAGAGAGGGAACAAAGACGGACGGGGCAAAAAAAAAAATCAAAGAGGAAGAGGAGGAGCACGAGCCGGAAGAGGATCTGGGGGGATAGATAAAAGGGACAGCCCTTCTTCCTGTTCTAATCTGCAAGATCTGCATCAGACGCTTCTCCATACATGCACTAGGAAGCAAAAGGGACGGCTGTCAAAATGCATCAACCTAGCTGCTCCTACCTACCTAGTTCCCTACCTTGCCTTGTGAGTGGTTAGCAAAGTGATTCGACGAACCAACACGCGGCGTTTTTCGCTCATGTAAGAGACGGGCAAAACCTTGTATGTACGTACATAGACAGGCGCAAACGACGGAGTCGAGTTCGAGGCGAGGCGAGACACGACGAGGCCCCTGGCTTCTCTTTGGGTCCATTTCAAATCACACTGCTGTGCTTGCTTTTGCTCCGCTTGCAAACAGTCAAATACTGGCTCGCTAGCACAGATTCACACAAACAGCGTCGAGCTCCAACAGCAAATGGATCGTCAACGGCCCAGTCAAGAGTATCCAAGCGAAGCGGCTTATCCCGTCCAACTGTCCGCGTAGTAATAGTGCATGTAGAAAGCGGGCGGTGGCTGGCCCGGTGATGCTTTGGGGCCTCTATCTAGAGCGTCCGTCTTGTCATCTCCACTCGCGGTGTTGCTCGTTATTGGGAAGAAAGGGAGAGCTGAAGAAAGACTGCTTTGGCCATGACCTGTTATTAGCTGAGTGCCGTTTGTTCACTTGACCAGGCAGTGACTGTTAGCAGATAACAGGCGGAGAAAGAGGGCATGACGGAGAGTGTGTGGGAGCGTTTGTGTGTGGAAATGGTGGGAGAGGAGCAGGAGGTGGAGGTTTCGCTACAGTATACGAGCAGGTATCTTCGCTGTGGACGATCAAACAGCGGCAAATGCACGCTGCAGGAGCGACGACGGGACCTGCTTGGTTTCAGTACAGCAGCAACGACGTCCAACGCTCCTTTGCTCCTTCTTTGGTTTGTTGTCCAACGAACCTAAGTGTTTCTCTTTTGACTTCTTCGAGGCAACTGCCAACTAGGCACTATAGGTAGGTACTTCCTACAGCAGGTAGTCAGGTCTTCATGTTCTGCGATCGTCTCTCCTTTCTTCATCATGCCCATCACTCTTCGTCACCTGCAACCCCGTCGATTTTCCATCTCGTGGGCCTTGGACCCCATCCATTAGACTAAACACAACCCTTGCTGGGCCCCAAAGCTCAGACAAACCTGGGGTTTGCGAAACCGCCGCGCTCCTCCACCTTGAACCCAACCGGGCTAGCGACTCGCAAGCGCCACACAACTTTTCTGCTCCTCGACAACGGTCTGGGCCTCCCCCGGTTGGCCAAAGACGAGCTGGAGGGCACGCGATAAGACGGGCAGGGGAGCAATTCATCCAATAGACTGGACGAGGCGTCAACCAACTGCAGCGCCACCGTTTGAAGACGCTGCCCTCGATTGGCTTCTTGGCCTCGAGCACCGCAATGAGCAAGCAGAAGGCGCAAGTCTTTCGACGACGGCCAAGCGAAAAACACGGCTGTCGGGGTCCAAATTGCGCAAAAATGGCTGATGATTGAGCGATGGAGGGAGATAAAGCAGACCGCCGGCTGGACTCGACATCCCGATGCGCGCATGATGCTCACTGGTCACTAGCATCACACATGCGCATACTTGCATGCAGCAGTGGACGTGGTCGGTCATCCTTTGGTCCTCGTCCGCTACCTTTATCAGGCCGAAAGTGTGAACGATCAACAAATGATGGTTCGTGCTATGTCAGGGTCCATATCGTACAGTGACGGAGCCAAGACAGCCGACATGCAAGCTTGAAGGATGTCATATCGGCCCTAGAACTCCGCCTTTTCTCTTCGCTCCCGTATCTGGGTTGCCTCATCCTGCGAGCTCTATCTGCCACGGGCACCAACCCATCTCGATACAACCACCACATCACGAAGATAACCGCACTGAGCGAATCAGCAGACGAACCGGGCGCTCACCAAGGATAAGAAACATCAGTCGATGTATCACATCTTACCACATGCCCTGATCCGAGAACGTGGGTTTGCGTGGCTAATCATCGTTGATACGGCTGCGTTTCCATCGCCGATACGGCGTTGTGGTGGTCCGAGTAGCTCTCTCTATTCGCTCCGGGGCACTGATGATGAGCCCATGTGATAGATATGGGGTCGACCAGCTGCAGGCATCGTCAACCACCGATCGTTCAGTCAAACTTTCGGTTACACGGCCGGTTAAGCTACCAAGCTAGCATCGACCCTCTTCTGCTTGTCAGCGGTTCTCGTAAACGGGGTCCTCTTCTCTGGGGAGAGCAAGGGTGATTGATCCACTGCTGACGTACAGAGCATACGCGTCCAAACACTCGTTGCTGGGTTGTTTGCGTATTTGAACAGCTGGAGCTGCTCCGTTTGCTCGCCGGGACGGTCTCAACGGAGTGCCGTGATGACGCCTTGAGCACAATAGCTGGGGGGCAGACCCGCTGTGAAGGCCGGCATGTGGGAGGCTACACACAAGCCTCCTGGACCGAGCGAATGCAATACATCACCGTTGCCGGTTTGCCAGTCTGTACCCCTCTGTTGACGGACAAAGTCAATTGAACTTCGTTGACGAGGGACGATACAAGCCGTGTCCACTCGTCAGATCTTTATCATGCCGGTACATTCAATCAGCGTCTGACAAGCGGGGGCATCTCCAGCTTTCATGGTATCCGTTGGACCAGGTAGTATTTCACTTCCCCGCTCCCAGCAGACGACAATGTTTCTATCTCATCTGTATTACAAGTATAAGAGATACATGTTGGTAAATTGCCAATCTGGACTTTGGACTGTCAACAACACATAACATGACAGCCCAAGTCGACGGAGACCGACATAATCCAGAGGAGCAGTGATAAGCCTCTTATCGTTTCTCTTGCAGGTGAAAACAGGCACCAAGGTACCTCATGTATCACCTGATACGATGTCATGACCATTTCGTCCGCTATCCTCTTGAGAAGTTGCTACTCGCCTTTCAATCACTCAGGCGGGATTAGGAGTCGATGTACTGTCTGCGAGGCTTTCAACATCATTTCGTCTAGCTAGACTGATGCCGAACCTGAGTCCGATCAGAGCGTTTTTGCACCGCTTATATTAACCCGAGACGTTGCAAATAGTACTCTATGGTGACCAGGATTTCTTCCCCTAAATGATAAGAGAAGAAGATAGGATTGCAACTTTAGGATTGGAGGAGTCAGACTGAAGTTGCCAATTCACGGCATCCCGCCAAATGATACAGGGCCATCTGATAACTGGGTAATCGCCGACTGTCTGTGTGACTTTACCTCACGTCCAGCAAAGAAGAGGGCCTAAACAGAAGCCGACGAAGAATAGAAGTTGTTTTCGCGGAGGGGAAATGCAGGCTCCTGTCATACCTACCTTTGCACCCGATGCCGGATAGTAAGCTACAGGTTAGCAGATGAGTTGCCGCTGAAGGGCGCGCCAGACCGGCGGCATGATGACTGATCCAGCCAGTTATAGAAGAGTCGTTGGCTCGGCCTCGGCCTAAAACAGCATTCAAATACACTCATCCGATGCGATTCACAGACTTCGCTTGAAGCGGCAGAGGAGAGGAAGAAGGACAATTCCCCAAAGCGAAACGCACTGTGTTGGCTCAAAAGGCTTTCAATGAGTCGTTTCCACAGCTGAATTGGCCATTCATCATGAAAGTAACGGCGGTAAGCTTCCTGGCGGGCATGGCACGGACGAGATATCAAGAACCCTTGGCTGACTTGGCTTATGCCTTTTTGTGACCCCCCAGATCTGGGTCTATCCGATCAAATCCCTCCGCGGCATCCCCCTCCACAACGCCCACCTGGGCCCCCAGGGGATCAAGCATGACCGGCGGTTCATGCTCTGGAGGGTCGGCGAGAGCGGCGAGCTGTCCAAGATCCAGCTGGATCGGTATCCCGAGTGCAGCCGCTTCGCCCAGGAGATTGTCGGCGAAGAGATCCGCGTGCGCTATCAGCCTCCGAGCGAACCCCTGGTGCCGCCAAGTCCCGAGCAGGGCGTCGTGTTGAGCGTGCCTTTGGACCCGGACGTCTCGCGGCTAGAGAGACAGGTTCTGAATCTCCACCAGGGCATGGTCAATGGCTATCGCATGGGAGCAGCTTATGACGAGTGGTTCACAGCCTGCTTTGGCTTTCGAGTCATCTTAGTCTACATCGGTGACGAACGCCGCCCAGTCCTGGGCACTTTCTCGCCGAGAGCTCAGCCCGTTCCGCCTCCCACCCAACAGGGCTGGCTCCCCTATCTGTTCAGCTACGTCTGGGGAGCGCGACAGCAGCCCGAGCCGGAGCCCGACTGGTTGACATTCTCCGACATGGCGGCCTACCTCGTCGCGAGCGAAAAGTCGCTCGCCAACGTCAACGCGCGACTCAGCAGCGGGCCCGTCGACATCGTCCGGTTCCGCCCCAACATCGTCGTCGACGGCGACGGCGAGGTTGCCTTTGACGAGGACTTTTGGGCGGAGCTGTCCGTCCGCGGGCGGCCCGCGCTGGCCATGACCAAGATGTGCAACCGGTGCACCTCGCTCAACGTCGACTACGAGACGGGGCGCTTCGGGGAGGGCGACGGGGGCGCGGTGCTCAAGAGGCTCATGTCCGATCGGAGGGTGGACAGGGGGTCCAAGTGGACGCCCGTGTTTGGAAAGTACGGGTTCCTGGTGGATGGGCTGGAGGGGATTGATGTGGCGGTCGGGGATGAGGTTGAGGTGACGAAGAGGACGGCGGAGAGGCCGGTGTGGGATTGGCAGTATAAGGATAGCAGCATTGCTCGCTTCTACCGGTATACGTAGCTGCCATTGGGATTCGTTCTGCCGACTCTCTCAATCGCATGCGTGGTCAATGAGTCCTTCTGGCATACAAAGGAAGCTGGTATCCCCCCCATGTTTCGATGATAGATACGGAGATGGGACGTTTGGGCCCTGTCGACCTGATGGTAAGCCGGCCGATCTCTCCATCGATCTATTTGCTATAACGCTATGCCACTTACATGCTCCATCGGCACGGCAAGGGGCCCATCGTTGTGCTGCCTGCGCACGGAAAACGATCATCTCACACCGGCAATCTCTGTATGACCATGCCGCAGTTCCCCTTCCCTCTTCCGTACTACAGTATATCCGATGACGCAAATACACGAGACTGAGGACGTGAGATCATGAATTTGCAGAGGCAAGGGTGAAATGAAGATCGGATACCATCCTCAAAACGCTCGACTCCTTGGTTGGCCTTGATATTCCGGGAAAAGAATTTCAACGAGCTAGCAGCCAACTCCTCTTCTCTCTCCACTGATAATTCCGTCTCCTACTCATTTTCTCGTTGTCCCCCCCCCCCCCCCCCCCTTTCTGTTTAGGATGTATCTTACTCATATGAGCCAGTCTGCCTTCTCTCACGATGCCTCCTGAAATCGATACACCTGGAATTATTTGCTGCCTAAACATGAAATTAGAGAGGCAAGTCCCCGTTTACACGCGCAGTTTACATCCACGATTCGACGTGACCAGGCTACCAAGCCTGACCTCGCTGTCTTCGTCCTGTATTCCGAAGGATACCAACTCTTTTCAGCTCATTCGCCTGTCGTCTTGTCATCTTCATGGTCAAACGCTACGGGTCAAGTGGACGGAGTGCTCGTCAATGGAGTACGAGGTTTCTTCCATCCGATATATGCTGCCTAGTGCAAAGCACCCTATCGAGTAGGGTAAGGAATTGCCAGGATCAAGGACGTGAGGCATACGTTCTATCATACAGTGATGCTGTTCCTACCGGTCCATGAAATGATACACTTCCAGAGCCGCCATGCAATGAATAGTTATCTGTAAAGATAATGGCTATGTATAACCATCGAAAACCACGTCTATTTGCTCTCTATAGCACCATGCTCACATGCCCAGTTTCCAGTCCCTTTGCCTTACGACATCCAATCTATAACAGGGGTTCAGGTATGTGAACCAGCCCCTCCCATTTAGTAACTCCCAGCAGCGCCAGAATCTTGTCATGAGAACTGTGTCGTCTAGCTGGCGGAAAAGCAACCCCCAAAAGCAGGCTTACAACAAAAGAAACCTCAACATACGGAAAATAGTGATAGGTACCAATAAGAGGCACAAAAGACAAAAAAGAACCGAGGGAATAATGAGCGAGAATGAACGTGGGTAACAAGTCTCCAGCTTGCAGCCGGCAAGACAGGCAAATTGTAGGCTGTTGTGACACAGAGCAGACTTGGTGGTACCGGACCTGCTCCAGCAAATGAACAAATGGCCATCCGCCTTCAGCGCCCTGTCCTTGCCCTTTCCTTTTGGAGAGGATATATGACAAAATCATCAAGGCCAGTGTGTGCTCAAGGGGGCCATCAGTGAGTCGCAGGGCCTGTATGCCGAGGTACGGAGGGCTGCCCGGCTGCGGCCACAGCTCTTGGCCGAATCGCACCTCGATGCCTCCGAGAAGAATTTGGTGTCCACTTATTAGAGGGCAACACCTTGCAGGGGCCCTTGTCCTGGTCATGATGCGCGATGCCAAAAAGGGTGTGCTGGAGGAACCGCCACGTGGGACTTGCAGCCAGCTGCAAAATCGAAATGCAAGACAGGCAAAGGCACTGAAAAGACAAACTTGGAAAGATTGAAGTTGACCGGGGTCAGGTGCCACAGCTTCTGCAGGAAAGCTGCACGCTCGAGGCTGATTTGGTTTGTCGAAAAGAAGGACGACAACAAAGCGCCCAAGAAGCAGAATGTTGGTTTGAGCGACTCGCGAGTCGTCATGAGAGGAAGAGGAGCAAACGGCACAGAATGAAGTCATAATTCGTGAGAAGCGTAAGCCAGAGGCTTGCCAGAGAGCAATTGGCTCGTCGAGAATGTATGGATCATCATAGGAAATGGAGGAGGTCGTATCAAGTGTCTTCCGTTCCATCTTGATAGAATTGCGCAATGCATCAGCGCGGTTGTCGAGAGAGAAGAAGAGATCCTCCACGTCCAGATCCACCATTGGGCCTGCGATGGAGAGGCATTGATCCGCCCTTTCTCATCGCATTACCGGCCATGGTGAACTTGACCAGCTCAGGCTGCCTGAGTACAAGGGCGGCATAAATGAAGCTTGCAGTAGGTGCATTCATAGATGGCCCAGTGAGGCCCCGAGCGGCAGTGCTGGCAAATCCACTGAACGAGCGTATTGTCAGACTTGATCATGACAAAGGAGTGAGCACAAGAGACGGCCATTGTCATGGGAGCTTGTGGTTGAGTTGCGATCCTAGAGAAGATGGGCTGAGTCGGGAGGAGTTGGTTGACGATTCGTCGAAGGTGAAGTGCCTGAAAGAAGGAGACGCCTTGGATGCTTCTGACAAAGATCGATAAGAACCCAAATAGTAAGAAGTCAAGAGGCTTGGCCCGAGATGACTGATGAGAGACGGGAAATATAGAGCCTTGGTATGGTTGTTGTCAGACCGTGGCTGCTTACAGAGACAAAGGCGTCTCTTTAGAGTTTCCAACGATGAAGGGTTTCTTTAGGAACAAAAGGTTTTGTTGGGTATGGAATAAAGAGCTTGCCGGAATGATCTAGGTTGTGTCTTTGAGGGGATGGACTGCGTTCGAGTATCGAGTGTTGTAAAAGATTGACTCGCAGGTCGCGAACCGCAAGCTTATATATTCTTCGAAGTCTTTAGCCGGCGTCCGTGACGAGGTGCAGTAACCGTGAGCTCTGACCGTGAGTGTTTGCATGAAGATACCAGTAGGTGGAAAGCAGAAGCTGGTGGAAATTCAGGGATTGGAAGCTGGGATGGCACGGGACGGAGAGCACCCTGATGCCGGTAGACAATGGATAGAGCAGTTGAGACGAGGCGAAGCGTATGGCATGGGGCCAAGTAGCAAGGGAGGGGGTCTGTCTTTCGATTGTCGATAAGCCCCCGGAAAGACGGGTGTGGGTTGTCAGTCCGGAGGCAGGATGACGAGCGGGATGACGACGAGAAGCCTCCCTGTGTGGCGGTTGTGACCAAGTGACTGACAGACAGTGTCCAGGGTCTCAAAAATAGAATCAACCCGACAACGTTTGTTTGAACCTCCCAGAGTCGGGAAGAGGACGGGTATGCGGGAGCCGATGCCGACAGATGTAACGCCGGAGGTAGTTCCGGCGGTAGAGAACTGCCGAGATTGTTTCTGGAAGGCGACGATGCGGAAGTGCGTTTGATGGCGATGGACGGCTTCAGATGAAACGAAGCTCAATCGATTATCTAGCAGCCTGGCAGAGTTCAGCCAAGGATATTCTGCCTCACTTGATTCGTAATCGTACACTCCGAGCCTCGTCTGGGCAGTGGACGAAGGTGCAAACAGCCCGGTACAAGGATGAAATAGGTGGAGGGGAAGAGGGTATGGAGACAGGGGCGAGGATGTTGGAGGGATGGAACGAGGAAGAAACCGCAGACAAGGAGAAGAAAAGAGAAGGCAAAGAGCGAGGGCTAAAAGGAATTAGGAAGGGGGGCGTGGTTCAAGATCGAGCAAGGGATGAGATCTGAGTGAATAGAGAGGGAAAGCGCAGTCCGATTTGAGCTCGAGGCAATGGAAGCAAGGATGCAGCATCATGCACATGCACAACCATAAAGTACAGGGCAGTTAATATACTGGTAACATTGAGGTATGTATACGATGTACATGCACTCCGCTAGGCCAGGTACTGTACATACTTGGCGCAGGTACTACGGTGTACTCTACGTCCGATGCGTACCTCGAGGTAAGGTAGTAGTAGTACCTTGCCCAGAGACGTGCAAGGCAAGGAAGGCGCTCTGCAGCCCAACTGTCATCCTGAGGCAAAAAAAGTGATTGCCTTGCAAACCTCCCCCTGTTGAGTAAGGTATGCATACCTAGGTATCTTCCAACGGAGGCTCGGGCAAGATGCATGGCTGTTACTGTGCTGTGTCGAATGGCGACTCATTGTTGTGTTGAATCGCTGCTCTGCTCTGCTTTTGCTCTGGCCCCCGCAACCACATCGTGGGATGCCCTCTCTTGGACTTGCAGCTCGGCGAACCGGCGGAGTGGAAGGGCGATCAGCTCGTCTCGAATAGCCCTCCTAAGCTCTGAGCCACTGGGCCTGGAGTACTTGACGACTCAGAGGACACATGTTGCGTCCAAAGCACCCAAAGCTCACGCGCGGACGCAACTCTCCGTTTCAACCGGAGCGATCGCTGACTTATGCCGGTCACGCTCCCGACTCCCTGGCCTGCGGGCGATTGACCGGGGCAGGCGAGTAGACGACAGAGCCGCAGACGCCAGGGGCATAAACATTTCCAAAACGGTCACTGACATGACCCCGGTATGTCAACTGCAAGCTAGGCGGCGCAAGGGAAAGAGACCCAGCCCTTCGTCATCACTACTGAAACTCGGCGTGTATACAGCAGGACACACGCCCCCCAGTCCCCATTCTCCGAGCTGATCCGCAAGCGCCGCTCAAGTCTTCCACGAGGTTGGCTTCGATGGTTGTCCAGACCGGTCTGACTACTCGGAGACACGGGAGAGCGGGCTTCTCACCCGCGGACTGTCTAGCACCAGGATGAGTGTGAAGAAGGCACCGCGGGTTACTGGAATAAGAGCTAGTAAGAAGCTAAGCTCCGCCTACTCATGATGCTCTGGGAGGAGAGGCCTGACTCTCAGCAGAAAAACCAGAGGGTGATTTTGCTGGCCAGTTGCACAAAGCACGGATCTGTGTGATGGTGAGTTGGCGTCTCATGAACGTGGACAAATGGCTTAGGCTGAAGCTGCATGGCAGCCACGTCTTGAGACGGGACTAATTCATGCTGCAATAGGCTGTTCGAATGTGCGCTTGATGAATGCGCGTACCAAGGAAACGTACGGCTCCTCCGTGCAAACACAGGACACGCCTTGCTACCTGGCAGCGAAGCACATCGAGGCGTTGCGGGACATTCCGACTGTCAGACAAGGTACCTACCTTACCTTGCATCAGTACGCGGATCCTCATGCTTGCAGTACTTGAGGTGCTACAATTACGAGACGCACGACTCATCTCGAATACGCCGCCGCATGTCTGTAGCCCTACCGGCTAGCTAGTCCCGCGATGAGATGGATCCCGACAAGAAGAGGTCCCAAACCAGGCCAGGCCTGTGTTGACGGCTTCGAGACACTTGTCCAACATGGGGTCAAGATGCGCCGAAAGCGAGAGTGAAGGTGAGACGGGCGGGTGATAGCCTGCCTGCTTGTGTGTTCGCTTGCTTGGTCCGGGTGAGTAGTTTCTGCACGTCTGCCAACCATGATGCCTTGCGGCTCCCTCTTGTCCCTTCACTCACAGCCAGGCCGCAGCGCCGGCCCGGCGTGGTCCGTTGACAGCGCCTCATGTCGGATGCTTTTTATTTAGGGCTCCTCGGGTGGGGGCTTGCAGGCATGCCTTGGTGCACCTCGGCGCCGTTTGGAGCTGACACAGCGCCGAGAAGCTTGAAATGGATGGAGAATGACGGCCAACCCTTGGAACAGGTCCGGAAACACGGAGGAGGATGAAGCAAGCCAAATCGTGGACTGAATCAGTCTCGCTGGATCGATCCGCGGCGCCATGAGGCGGTGTGTTTTGCGAATGCCGTGAGGCAATTATGCTCTGCCAGAAGGAGATGAAGAGAGGGCAAGGCACATATGGTATTAGCAACCTGGTGCTCGGCAGCAAGAGTAAGGCTTACTATTGCAGGTCCATGTTGCAAGGATGTGTCGAGGCTGATGATCTGCTGCTGCTATTTAGGACAAGCCTTCTCATACGATAGGATACTACTAGTAGCTGCTTTCGTATGTCCAAGCGCGTACTCCGTGCCTTGCCTTGTCGGCGCATGCAGGTAGCAGTTGGGTACTAAGGCCCCCTCTCCCAAGGTAGCATCTCGCATACTCTTCCTACCTGGGTACTGCTCAGGTATGTATGCAGCAGCAGCATGGATGAAATCAGGTAGGAGTACTTCTTCTGAAGTAAGGCAATACTGGTCCACCGGCTCCAGATGCGAAGCGAGGGAGAGAAGAGGTGAAGTGAATGAGATTGATTTCTCTTCCCTCCTGACCCAGGTTGCCTGGTCTGATACGAAGTAAGGTACTTCAGGCCGTCATCGGGTGGCTCGTGTAGGCCCTGGTCAAGGTACCTCCCCAGGCATATCGGCTAAGTCCCTAGCAGAATGCTGAACAGAGTAATTCGGCAGCCCAATTGACCAATAGGAGTCTCAAAGGCCAAAGCCGCATGTCAGGTACTCCAGGCGATACCCCGGCGTTTTGACCGTGGCAGAGCGGTACCTACCTACCTTACCTGTGGTACTGTACACAGCACGGGGCTAGAGCAACGAGACGATCCCGCTTCGACTGCCACCGACGGGCTTCTGCATTGCTGCAGAAGCTGCTGGAGCCGCGCTCACCGATATGCAGTGCAGGTCCAGAGAGCCCTAGTCGCGATACGCTGGCGCTGTTGTTTTCTCACTCAGCTGGGAATACTCAGGTACAAGTAGGTTGTCGTCCAGAGCTTGCGCGCGTCATGCAGAGGCACCGCCCGCATCTGTCCTCCCTGCCTACCTAGCCTTTCGAGCCGACACCAACAAGCGAGCCAGCTCAAGCATGCAAGGTGCGGACACGCAAAATGCAGAGGATGCCGCTTCGGGTGCCAGACGCAACGACTGGCATATGGAATCACCCAATGGCGTTACAAGATGCCTGCCTCCCCCTTTTTTTGTTTTGTTTTCTTTTCTCTTTTCTTTTTCTTTGTTTCTTTTCTTTTTTTTTTCTGTTTCTATCTTTGATTCCAGCTCCATGTAAGTTGTCTCGTCTTGGACATCTTTCTTGCATGTCGGGAGAGGATCGATTGGGCCTACCGGTCTAGACACGGATCCAGTCTCGACCGGGATCTGCGCAATTGTTGGCTATCCCGAGCCAGACCTTGCTTTCCGCGCGGGTTTATGGATGCCCAACACGGCAACCGCCTGCTTCGTACGAAGGGCCGCGGGTTTGTCTCAGAGTAGTGTCTCGGACTGCGACCTTTTCCCCTTCAGCACCTACCTACTTGCTCGGATATCTCTCCCGGCAGGCCTGTTACCTTTCAACACACCCCATGGCAGATCATGGGTTACCCAACGTTCTCTCACCATGCTGGCCACTTTACGGCCTACTCTGGTACGAAACATGGGCGCATGGTCGCGTGTGGATAGAGCCGTTTGACGCCCAGCCCGTCTGCAATGCTTCAGCAGAGAGGATGTGAATTCTAAGGTCATGGGCACCCGGAGTCTCGTATCAGGTCCCGCGGCCGGACAGGCATCGGGGCAACCAATGGACCAGGCGAGGTGTCTAGCGCTCCTGTCATACTTGGTAGTGTGACTCAGAACCACGGACGGGCCTCGACGTGGACTCCGTGTCATTGAGGCAACGCTGGAGCACACGGCTGGCTCAAGAAAGGTAGCACGGCAAGGTAGGGGGAGCTCTTTACAAAGCGGCGGGGCTGCTCGCTCCCTACATAGCACTTCGAAGCTGAGTATTAAAGGCTATTTCGTCAGATGGACGACATATGAGGCCTCGCAAGTCTTCCACATGGCCCGTACTCAGATTAACCTCAGCTCAACAGGGATCGGATGCGTGCCTGAGCGAACAGGCTTTGAGTGCCAGCAAATGCAGCGTCTTGCACGCATGCAATCACTTACATGCGTCGGCCCTCGGGCTAAATTTTACTGTCCCTGAGACGCCCAACACCCGCATGATCGTATCGCACAGGTACCGTCTCGTCGTGAGAAACGTCCAATGCCATGAGAAAGTGACCCATTTCAGCTCACACCTTACTGCTACCTAGTACCTACCTACCTAGGTACATGTTTCAACAAGCGCAGACGAAATATATTAGATACTAAGTAGGTAGGTAGGTACTACCTAATAAACGGCAGGGGGCTGTTTCCCTATTCCGAACTTCGTACGTCAGCGGACTGCTGGGCTCTTTCCGCGGTTCCTTCTTTGATTGCTTCCCTCGGAAACTGCTACTTTTGGTTCGCTGCCAAAGTTCCCCAAGAGCAGGGCTTGGTAAAAAAGGAAAGAGAAAGGAGCCGATGGAGAAGGAGGAAGGAGGAAACAAGAAAAACAGGGAAGGCATCGAAACAAATGAGAGGTGATGAGTAAAATCCGAGGGAAGGAGCAAAACCAGATTCTGCAAACAAGATACGTGGTTACGTGCGAGGCGCTGCATCTTCTCACAGGTGCATCCGCCAACGGCCAATGGCATCCGTGATCTTTCGCTCTTCCACTTGTCACTGCCACCACACACTGCGCTTGTCTTTCCCTCCTACGGCTTCTCCTCCACTTCTCTTCTCTCCTCTCCCTCAACACATCGTCTTGGCCGCAATCTGATACGCGCGACTCCAGCCGCCATCTCGTCATCTCGTCAAATATCATCTCTGGCCCTTTCCACCCCAGCGAAACAGCCAATCATTTCCGCAGCTGCCTTTTCTCGTCTGTCCTCTTCTTGAAACCCCGCATGGCTTTGGGTCGTGGACAAACATTCCGGTACCCCTGTCGCTGCAGCTGTTCTGCCCAGTCGTCGTCAGGGCGTGCAAGACTTGCCAGGCATGGCTGATGTGCAGCTCTGCGGTTGTACAAGGCAATGTACGTGCAAAGTACCTACATGCTTGGATATGCCCGCAAGGGCACGCAAAACCGCCCTGTATATCCGTCAGTCTGTCCCCTCCTCAACTCCGGCACCGGGTCCAGCAGCCAACGAAGGGAAGCCCTACCCTGGTTCACGCCCCATGCCACATGAACCCATCTCGAAGTGTACAACAGGATCGTGCTGATACATGTACATACAGGCATCTACATGTGGCACTTGCTTGCTGCCAACCCAAGCCGATCTACGATTTGTACGCCACCTTTTGCCTACCTACTAAGGTACCCGTTGCCTAAGGCTAGCGAAATCCTTTGACAAGCGCTTTGTCACGTCGACCGCGTCAACCACATATGAAGTACAGACTATACATACACCGATATCGATGATCAGGCTGCGATTCTTCCCTACAGCTACACAACCAGTTCTTGTTCTACGCTGGAAAATCCGCATCGACCTCTTTAATCATCGTTCAGAGACCATTGCAATGAGATTTGCTAGAAGACTTGAGTCAGCACTGTTTGGTGTTCCGTACCAGACACGTAATGTCATTGCACTACAGAGGCCATCACCCGGCACTGGCGTCTCTTCTCTCACCCCACACCCACCGGCGTCCTACGACCAGACATTCTTGAACCCCCTCAGTCCAAACGAGTCGGATTCTCAATCGCCAGAAAAGTACTCTTGTTGACTTGTCATGCATGCTGCCCGAGCCGTCACCACGGCCGATATGACTGCTCTCTTGAATCCTCTTCTCTAGGAAGCCCTGCAGCCCCCTACGTGAAGCGCGAGGTCGGCTTGTTCTTTGGGTGCCGCATCCGAGGAAACCATTGCAGCCACGCAGTCCAGCTAATCTATGTTCCAAGCAGCACGGCATGCTGAGAAAGCGACATGTCGTCTTCGCGCTCAATTCAACCCCCAAACATGATTTCTGTTTCAGAGGCAAGGTAGCAAGCGGGTCAGCCAACTGCAAGGCGCTCACACCATCACCACCGCGGGCCTCGTATGGGCGGCATGACCGGAACACATCCCGGCAGCACCGAGTGTTGCATCGCCGAGGCCCATATCACGAATCAATCGAAGCAATTGGTCGCAGTCGCATCAGAAATCGCTCCATTGACATCAACTGAAGCTGCAGGGCTACGTTGATCAACATTGCATTCGCCTCTTAACCGCTGGCCTGCCATATCCAGTCGCAACGCACAGCCAGCCATCAAGCGTACATGCTTGGATTGACATTCGCAAATGAATGCTGCGCCATACTTGTACGTGGTTGAGACACGTAGCCGATTGCTCCTGAAATCGCCAAATCCAGCAACCCTGGCCGAATTGGAGGAAGAGGAAAGCGGCAAGTAGCAGCGGCAGAGAGCAGCGGCACCTCGAGCACAGTTGCATGGACCTCCTTCCGACCACTACGCTCTCACCACTTCGTTTTGACCCCGTGGGCAGCTTACGAAGCCGTGTATACGACATAGTATCACAAACTTTCTCTGACCAGCTAGTACATCTCTACCTGCTAGCATGGCCTTCGGACTGATGAAGGCGCTGCGTTGGCTCATGAGTCCAACTCTCGCGGTGCAGCTTTATCGTCCATTGGATGTTAAGTTGCACATTTTGGCCCTGGATCGTTGCTCGGCACACATTATTGCCCTCTGCGTGGGAACAGTATTATACAAGGGAACCGTGATGAGTCGTCGAAGTTCTAGTTGCTCTCTACCCGGCAATCTAGCCAACGAGACAACTGGCTCCCAAATCCGGCTGGTTCACATATTCCCACATCCTGGAACTTGACATGGGCATTGGGCAGGCCTTCTATCGACCTAATCCGGCTATCGGCTGACAGGACAAGGGTCTGCCTTTACCACTGCTTGCTCTATTGTCGGACGAGGTTACACCGGATGACATGGCCAGACAAGTTCTCCGGTCTGGCTGTCTGCTGTAAGTCATTACTTGTATTCTGTTCTCATTCATACCCGCACTGCTGGCCCATCATGTGATGATTGTTGTGGAACATGGAGCGTTTGTTCTTCTTCTTTTGGACACTTCATATTTCCGGCTGGAGCTGATTATTGAGTCATTTGGAGACGTTACAGAACCACAACACACTCTGAAGGCATCCACTGCTTTTGATGAGAGGACACAGTTGAGACTCGAGCAACAGCCAGCAGCAAGACACCCTGTCGATTTGCCCCACACGTTGGTCCGAACTCATGAGGATGGCCGTGGCCGTAACGAGGCCTCCATCCGACGCCGGCGCATATCCCAGCTTCAGTAGCAAATTGGGAGCCTCGAGACGACATTGTCCGATGGGATGTCTTGGAAGCTTTACAAATGCCTATTGCGAGTCTTGTGGCACGACAAACGAGGCCCGCCCTGAACAGCTACATTACGACCTTGGAGCGGCGGATCTTGCACCAAGCCTCGGCACAAAGTGAGCTTGCCTCGTTGACCATTCTATGGAGAACAGGCGCTGCCAGTGCAGCAACGGATTAGCCTGCTTGATGCCTTTGCTCGTGCCCCATCTCAGACACCCTGACCTCATTCAGATAGCTTCACAACGATGGGTCGATGCAAGAAGACCCGTTCCTCGATGGTCCGCAGCGCAAGGTAGTAGATACTTACGAATGGGTACCTCCATTACGTACTGACGATCATGGCGCAGGATAGCGTTCTAGAAGCCGGGTAGAGGACATGGATTCCGGCTGACTCAAGACTACCTAAATACCTATTGCTCGCCGACTTCCGTCCTTGCTCGTGCCAACGGGTCGGCGTTCTTCCCGAACAAAGCATAGCTACTCACTCATCAGCAATGCTACGTTATACTTCGATTCGCCGGCCGGTTGGTATCACTGAATACGACGTCCTCGACTATCCATATTGGGCCGACGGGGATATAGTGCTTACTGCCCCAGTGAACCAGCCCACACGAGAAGAGCTTGAAGTCGCATCCCTACGTTCAATGCGGCGCCGGGCCCGTTCACCTTGACATGGAGCTGCCAGTGACAATGCGAGAAGTGCCGAAGCCCACGTGCCCCGGCCATGGCAAACACGCACTTGCAAGCTCATCTTGGACGGGACGGAATGCTGCTCCTAGCAGTGTCATTAACCCCATAGCCCCTCCGGAATACCCGCAGATTACGATTACTACTACATACTATTCTCATGTCACACCCCCAGCGGCAGCTCCGGATTCCTGGACGGCATCACGGACAACCTACTCCTGGCTCGGTCATGATGCTAACTAGCACCGCTGCGCCGGCACGCTAGACAGGCCCCTGAACCAGCGCTAATGCAGCTTCTCCCGTGCCCAAGTTCCTGGGTCTGCTCATTGCTCGACAAGAGGGTGTGTGGCTTCCTTGTTGCCTCTGAGCCGTGAGACAATTCTCATCCTCTAGGGTGGTCTACCAAGCGCGTCTTCGAGGCCGCTGCACTGGCTGGGAGCCTCCCGGCTAACCGTGATCGGACTAAAACCAAACACACACGGCTTTCCCGCTCCAGGGGGGGGGGGGGGGGGGGGGGGGGGGGGCAATGCCCCT